>BLKR01004788.1:0-97601 GCA_011170035.1 Teleogryllus occipitalis | reverse complement strand
CCGTTCGTCCGTCCGTCTGTCCGTTCGTCCGTCCGTCTGTCCGTTCGTCCGTCCGTTCGTTGGTTCGTCCGTCCGTCCGTTCGTCCGTCCGTTCGTCCGTCCGTTCGTCCGTCCGTCCGTTCGTCCGTCCGTTCGTCCGTCCGTTCGTCCGTCCGTTCGTCCGTCCGTTCGTCCGTCCGTTCGTCCGTCCGTTCGTCCGTCCGTTCGTCCGTCTGATCGTCTGTCACTGAATCCCACTGTGGTCAACGTTAGCGTTAAGTTCAGAAGATTTTCTCGACAATTGGTACACCCGATCTGCCTGGTCCTGTGAATTTGAAACGAAAACTTGATGAACCGCCCGGGAGATGAGTTCAGAGGGCACAGAAAGCCTTAAAAAGGTTCACAACGGCGGAGATTCTGACAGACATAAAAGGGTTAAAAAATGTTGAATGTAGTAAACGGTAAAAATGAGTTGAGGTTAGTTGATGTTGATGGTAGTAAAAAAAATCCCTCACAGCCTTATTGCTTTATTTTGAAATAATAATAAAAAGAAAGGGAAACCGAAGATAGATGATAAGCAAGAGAAAACGTGAAGAGAAAGGGGAGCAAAGAATAGGAGATGCAAAGAAGAAGAGAAACAAAGAAGAGGACAAGCGAAGAGAAAGTGAAGCCAAGAGAAGGAGCAGCAAATGAAGCAAAACGAATAGGAAAAGAAACAAAGTGAGATGAAACAAAGAAGAAACGAAACGAAGAAAATAAATAAAGAAGAGCGACGAAGAAGAGGAGAAACAAAGAATAGCAACACAACGCAACGTAGGAGAAGGAAACATCACAGCGAAGGCGATGTGGGTGCTCGAAACAGCAGACGGCGCACATCCTGCGGTGGAGACGGCGCCCCGCAGCCCCTCCGGGAATCGAACATCTGTCCCGGGGCGGCGCCCTTGTTGACCCAGCGCGGTGCAACGCAGCAGCACGACGCCCTCTGCTTCCGCCCCCCCTCCACCCCCTCCCTCACCCCTCCTCATTTCCACTCCCTCCCCACCCCCCGCGCCCGCTCGCGCCCCTGAAGTTAGCCCCGGCGGGAATCGATTGCGGTGAACTATGGAGTCGGCTCTCCTCGGTTCGAGTCGCGGAGCAAGATGAACCGCCCGGGAGATGACGCCGCAAAGGCGTGCCCCTGCACAGAGAGAAAGGGAAACGCTGCTTCAAGAGCAGTCGACACTAGCTTTGTGGTGCAACGGTGTTTGCCTATTTTGCGACCCGGTACGCTTAACAGGCAATTAGCTTGCAGCAATTCAAATAGTAGTTCGTCCAAATTCGATAATTACGTTGATGTCGGAAGTGCTGTCGTATTGACAGCAATGCAGTGGTGCCTAATCCACATTGTCCTGGTGTCTCTGATATGGAAAATGAATTAAATGTGAGTGTAGGTGTTATGTACGTTTCAAATATTATTTCCTACATAATATATACCACGAGCAATGAAACTTCTTACTTAACTAATCTAAAGAAATGAATCGTGAAAAACGGTACCTGCATGAAATCGTAATCACATGGAAATTATTATATCAAAATGTGTACGTACTGAACGCGCCCATTTTCTTGAGTCTTGGAATCTCTGCCTCACTTCATTTATCAACATTAACTGAATAAGGAGTAAATGATAACGAGCGTTGGTAAGAAAATGTGATAATTAGCAGAGAACTAAAAACGTTCGCACCTGTGTATTCGAAATCGAACTACAGATTGTATTGTATATTATAGATCTACCCTCAATATAACCAAAGCAACACCTTTGCCATATAGCGGAATGAGGCCTCAAGAAAATGTGCGCAGATAATAGTGAATATTCTTAATATTTAAAAAGTAATGGATTTCGCTTACTCAATTCAAAATAAATATACTGACTAATTAGGGAACTACCAAAAATACTATTTTATAGTCACGATCAAATGTCACTAACGCATGATGAAATAATTGTGGTACGTCAATTTCTGTTTGAAGACTTTTGAAATTACTTCTATCAATAGGTATTCGTCTTTAAAATATTATTGTTATTATTATTATTATTATTATTATTATTATTATTATTATTATCATCATCATCATCATTCAAGCTATAACATCCCTATCCAGGGCTAAAGCCTCCAACTGTCAGGTGGGATAGCTCACAAAGAAGAACTTACCAGGTGAGCAAAAACCTGTCGAAGTCAAACTAAAACATGGCGAACCTCAAAAATATGACCAAAGACAAATGTAAAGTATTTGTCACTCACATAGAGTATTTACATACGCATAGCCTCATATTTGAGTCAAACTCCAACGCATTTTAATATCGTGGAATAACTTTATTACGAATGTTAATGAAATAATTAAGCCCAGTTGAATTTACTGATTATTTTCATGGTAACAACGAAATTTTTTGTGAATTAAATAACTAAATAATTTGAAGAGAAGAATGAAATAATGGCTTAATTCCGAAACACCAGTTACGACATAAATGAGTTAAAATTTTTAACAAGTTATTTTAAATTTTAACAAGTTATTTCCTTTGACGGTAGGTAATCTGATGCAGTACATGTATTGTAACCGCTCGCCTTACATTTCCTCGCTAGAAATATTGAATTCACGCCATTACCAACTACTTCGCTTCAATACCAGAAAGAAGGACCCATTGAACGAAGACCAGTCTACAAAAGGTCTGTTGAGACTGCGAATATAAATTCTGTTGAGACTGCAAATATACTCTGAGACTGCGAATATAGCTCAGACTGCAAATATCTTCTGAGACTGGAAATATAGCTAGTAGCTTGAGTTTTCTGGAAGAGCATCTGAAGATGTTTTTATGTTGAAAACAAGACTCCTGCCGCCTTCTAATTCTTTGAGGCAAGGGAAAATTCTGAAAGCCAATTATTAAAGAACTATAAGTTAACCTCAGCGTAAGAATAGTTAAGTATTGAAAAAGTTGTCAGGGTTACCTGTGTGGTCGAAAGGCCATCGTGTGCTCCAATTTTTTCGCAATTTGTGCCTCTTAAATGTTATTAAGCAGATATCGCCCGCCAAAACGATGTTCACGTAGTCTGAAATGCTATGAACTAGATGGGCTACCAACGTGAAAATCCAACTTCCAATGCCACCAGACGCGTATTGCTTCTTTGCGTTTTACACGAGCGAGGCGCGTCAACACGAAACCGCTCGGCTTCCAGATCTTCAAACAATGCGATCTCATCGCTTCTCTAGTAGAAAGAGACAGGATTCCGCGAAACCACGGCCATGTGAAATGTTGGGTCGCTCTTGGTGTCTGGCCCGTGACGCGATCTCACGCCATTCTTAGAAAACAGTTCCAAATTTCAAAACAATTCAGTCGTTCCAAAGAATCTCATACGGAAAATGTATTGGCTTTCTCTACGGAAGCCCGCCCGCGGTGTTTTGCACAAAAAATACTAATTCCAAGGCGTGATGTTTGAAATGTTGCCCTTTGCTGTTTTTGATTGATTGATTGTTTTTTTTGTGTTACCGGGCGCGTCAACTGCTTTGTTCATTAGTCCGGTGAGTGTAGTGCATGTTTTTTTCTGAGGAGTTGGCGGTGATCTTCTCCCGCTGGATGGCGAGATCTGGTGCCGACCTACCGTCGGCTAGTGGGGTTTCCCCCTAACCAGGTCTCTCTCACCAGCGGGGCACCGCCCCAGCTGGGACAAGCTCTAAGCTCCCGACCGGTCTCCCGGAGTATGTGGTAGTGTAGTGCATGTTAGTGTAAGTGTGTGTGTAAGGGATGAGGATAGGACAAGGAGAAGGAAGGACAGATCGCGCGCGGTACGTGGCCCGTTTGGTAGGGTACTGCTCCGGCATTCACCTGGTGTTGATCGGAGAAACCACGGAAAAATACCGATCAGAGCTGCCACTAGAGCCAGCCGCTATGATTCTCCTCCAGACAGCGTCTGAATTCAACTTAGCTAAAAAGCTAGCGTCGAAAACCCTGCCGCTGTCAGGACTCGAACCCAGGACGTCCCGGTCAGAGGTGTTGCAGTGACATCAGTTTATGCACATAACTACCGCTCCCGGTCCCTTTGCTGTTAATTAGCGCCAACGAATTGTTATAAATGATTGAATTCCAAGTACGGCGCCAAATTTGAATTAATTTTGTCCGCCCATGTGCCAGAAATTCCATTCCTACTACAGAGGAAACGACAATTGTAAGATGTTCGAGATCTTTCAAACGAATTTCGCTTGAACGAGAGAAAGATTCGACCATTCTGTCACTAGAAATTTAGAGGAAAAGACTGGCGTACGCAGCGAGAAGCGGTAAGTGTACAACATGGGTGTTCAAGAATCAAATAAAAGAAGCTTGAAAAGAGTTAAATGGAATTTAAATTCCTGATTCATATGCTAATCTGTTTCTCTTCCTAGAGTCTGTTTTCCTTCTGTTCCTGTTCCTCTCAAATGTGAATATTTTGTCTTGTCTGTCATGATCAATGTTTATGATAAAAATTGTAACATTCTAGAATGAAATAAAGTGTTTCTTGCATATCTAACATTTATTTGCACACTGGGGATATCTTTACACACGACTTAACACCAAGTAACCGTTTCATGACTTCAGCCTGTCCACTAGTTTAGCAAAGCATACATTAAGCCTCTTCGGACTCAACGTCTCGTTCCCTGTACTAGCTCGTATCTCAAACGCATCACAAAACCCGAAATGCGACGTTCAGCTTTCTGAAGGCGCAGAAGATTCGTCATCCTGTCACTTGGCGCGCCACGTGTCCGACAGCTTGTAACTATCGTCGTCGCCGACGGGCAGCAACCCTGGCGAAAGTTCGGTGTACTCTGTCATCCGCTAAAACTCTTCTCGCCCCCAAGTTCCCGGCAACAAACGCAGCAGGGTTTTCCACGTGCCGGAATATCGTGCGTTATCACACATTTACCCGGAACTCTCTCCAATACATCGAGCTCGAGAGAGGACAGGGTTCCCAACTATTGTGGACAAATTTGTCATCCCGCGTTAGAAAACTAGTACACAGCCTCCTGCAAACCCGCCATCATTAACGTCCAAGAGATACAGCACTCGATTTGCATTGTTTGTCATGCAAATATGTAGTAAATTTGTTTGACATGCAAATACGTTGGTTAAATCTATACAGTATTGCTTAATTTCCTAAAGCATCAACGCCCTAATGTTTGCATTTAAACGTGTTTGAATAGAAAATAGTAATTTTTTGTACCGAACATTATTATTTGATATAAAATATTTTTGCTTTGTCTGAAGTAATTTGACCAGCTCTTTGTAGTTCATTGCCACCATTTAAAATTTAAATCGCATAAAATTGTTTCTTGAATTTCATATCAGTTCTTGAGAAAATGTTCACTAGTAAAGTATTCATGCAAACTTTCTCATGGAATACCTACACCGACTTCTATTGCGTAAATGACAAAAATGTTGCTGTCTAAAAAATACCTGCGGCTCCACCTCGTATTAATTTTACATTTTATGTTTTAGGAAATTTCAGTTTATTGTTCATTTAGTGGTTAAATGTTTTTAAAAAGGCCTTTATTTCTGAATAGATGGATGGAAGTATTATTTTGCATCGCCACAGAAGTTTAAACAGAAAGGCTTAGTAGACAGAATTAAAAGAAACTCTTTATTTAATTTCCAATGAACTGTTATTTATCTCAAATGCTATATTATTACGTAAATGAAATGACAATTGGATTACAATAATCCAGGATTCGAGGAATTAAAACGCAGATTTGCACATTGCTGGTGACATCGGGTCTGGTCTGAGCATATTCAGGAATGAACTTTCCATTACTGTTCGAAATTAAATTAAGCAATTAAAAGCTGTCTCTAAAACATAAATGTGAATGAATTTTTTTTCAAACTATTCCTCATTCCAGATTTAAAATAATTTAGTAGAGTGACTATGAAACTGCGGAAATATTATTCATTATTCCATTATCATAAACTAACAAATAAGTCATTTCTGGTCGACTAGTTGAAGGTAAAAATGTAATATCCTTGAGATATTGCTATATGGCACCACTTTGCTGTAATCATTGATAGTTGAATCGGATCACTTTCAGATGACAGGAACTACTACTACTATTAATCCTCGTGAAGGTTCCTCTTTGAGTTATGTGAATGCTGCACTTCATTCAAATTAGCTCCATTTATTAATACAATGTTCATAGATTCAGACATACATCTTTTCACCGACGATAACAGCCATTATCACCTGGAGAAATGACGTCAAATGTTATGATAAACTTGGAATGAAGTTAATTAGAATTTGCCTGACCATAAATTATTGGAAGATACTATTTCGACAGTCTCACAGTAGTCTACTTTTATAAAGTATTTTTCATATAGGAACTCTCTGTGTTTATAGTTGCAATGTAGTTTTCAAGTTGATCAACAATCAATAAATTTTCTTTTACAAAAAAACGCATTGTTAATGGTGTGCTTTTTGGGGGATAGGTTGAAACATCAATATGTGAGCAATTAGGAAGATACTGGAGTGTTATAAAAGCAATTATAAAGATAGCTTAAGTCAAGAAATTGGTGTGGTTGTTTGAGTATCAAGAAGTTAGAGCTAAAGAAGTTAAGTGGTGTGGCTGATGATAAATATTTTCTTCCTTATAAATGGATAAAACAGAGCATTTATCATCCAATTAAAATTTCTCTATACTTGGTGTCTTAGCAGAAGGGACTTCAATCCTACTGCGAATTTTTGAAACAATCTCTCGATTGGACCACTCTTGTCTCCTAACTTGCCAAAGGTTGAGAAATTTTAATTGGAAAATAGTTAATTATATACTTCATCAGTATGAACAAATTGCGCCAGAACATATAATACCAAAATAAGACAACAAGAGATCATGCGCTACGTTTTCTGGGTTACAACAGTAAATAACATTTTATGTCATATGTATTAAGAATTGCAGTGGGTGCTGAATTTTAGCACAGGTATAATAATAATAATAATAATAATAATAATAATAATAATAATAATAATAATAATATTTCTTGATCTAGAAAATTTACTTGTAAGTGACAAATCCATCAGTATGTTAACTTTTATTTTGTTTTACATCACGGTACCAATAGGCTCCAGATTTGTATTTTAGTGAAATAGTAAAGACACATATTTTCCTACAAAAGTAAATAACTTTCATGAAATCCTATATTTGCGATTTTTAGGTGTACCATCTGTCAATCAAGCCCTGTTTCAGTCAATTCTCAATGTCATAGATCTTAACTATAACGGATACGTTTCTCAGACGATTCCAAGACTTCTCGACCGTGGGAGAAGGGGGGGGGAGAGTTCTCGAGCGAATGTTCAACCCAGTGCTGTTAGATGTACCACGATCCTGTTATTTTTACGAGGATTTTAATGACGATACCATATACCGGAATGAAAACATCCTGGTATGTTTAAATACCAAGATTTTAAGTCTACGCTAATTGATGTAAGATTTAAAATTCGTTCAATATTTTTTTATTTAATCATTTAAATCTAACACCAATATTACAATTAAGTACAATATTGGTGAAAAAACTACTGTAAAACATTAAGGATGACATAGGTTTCTTTTCTCTAGTACATGCTCTTGCAGAAAAGATTAGAACGTCTGAGACTTCCATTTAGTGTAAAATGAACCGATCTCGAGCTAAGATTCAGGAACGTCATCTGTCTGTTTAAAACATAATAATACAATATTGTGGTCTCTACTCGAGTTGGGTGTGAAATATTCATGGACTCGGGGCTCTACCTTTTGAAGATTTTTGTACAAAAGTAACACAAAGTCGTAGTCACAGAACATTTATAATTGGACGTTTCCTTAAGCATTTACCAAGATACAGAATGTCATTCCATAAACGTCCATAACAAAAAAAAAAAACAACATGGGACAATATTAAAAAAAATAACCCAAGAAAAAACAACAAGTTTTCCTCAAATATAAACAAAACTTTGTTTTGTTCTGGAGACAATCATTTTATCCATTTACGAATTTTCTTATGACTAAAGCAAGTCATTGAACATTAGCACTAATAGACCTCAAAAAGTAAAGAATGACATGACAGTGATGAAATGTTTAATCAATATTATCACATTCCTTATTGCACTATCAAACTGGTGCTTAAGCATTAAAAACACAAATTGAATTATTATTATTTTTTTAAGTGCAGCATTCATTGCAGGTTATTTTTCTCTTAAATTACTCTTAAAGTGCATCTCCCCTTGAGGACAAAAAATGAAGCAAGTGACTGTCTCTTCAGAACACTGTTCAGTCTCCATGTCAACACCACAAAGATATTTAAACTAGAAAATAAACTACAAATGACAAACACATATCATCTCAGAGATCAACATGAACCTATTCTTAAAATTACATTTAAATGTTGTGCTGAAATAAATGTTGAAATGCAACACATTCTGGCTCTTATATCATACTAAAGCTTCTACATGATCAGTACAACATGATAAGTCATCTAGTCTTGTACATTTTAAGAGAATGATACAAGCAAAGATGAAGCATAAATATGAATGTCTCATAACATAAAATTCTTAATTTTAATCAATGCATAATTTGCAATACAACATAAGTATTAACATAATAAATATAATAATATTCTGTAATAACCTTGTTTTTTTCGGAAGAAAATGGTATGCAACACGATTCGTCCAACAAGACTGCCCTACCCCGAGCTTTCAAATTGGGAAGGCTGCGCACACTTGTTGCAGATCACCTGGTCTACGTGCCATTACACAAGCCAACTAGGTTTGTAAGTGCCAGCATCTGCTTATCAAAAATAAACAATAGCCTCTATTGTAGTGACTATTACATCAGCACTGACATAAGCTTCTTGCACTGTCGTCTTTTAAGCATCTCTATTGAATGTTTATAATTTCAATTTAACAGAAGTTGTGTCTTTCCAACACAGTACATTCTATCAACAGAAGCACTGATCACAGTCTATAATGTATAAACAAAATGTACAGTACAAATACCTCTTTTCTCAAGATAACCTCACTCCACGACGTCTGACCAACGACAAAAATCTCTCGCCTCCCTCCTGCCCCCGTGACGTCACAACGGAGGGTAGGGAGACCCCCCCCCACCTCCTCTACACCCCTCTTGTTGGAGAAGCTGGTGTCGTCAGCGGCGGCGGCGGCGGCGAATTCATATTGAAACATGCCCCTAACTGGTACAATTATTGGGCGATTGGTCGTAACCCGTTTCCAAATTTCTAGTAACATGGGCACCAGGAAAAAGGTTATGATAATATTTTAACTATTATTACTCTGATAAAAAACTGAATATTATCCCGCTAGCTGGGTCAATGGGTCACGTCAGAAATAATCGCTATTATCTATTAAAAGCCGATTACCCGATCTGCCATCTATACAGAATGGCGAGGAATCTGAAAACAGAGATTATTTGATCTAGCTACTTATTAGCTTGGATTGGCCAATGAAAATCATTTTATCTTTCTTTCAAGAGAAACTTAATGTTTATTTCTTATCAATGCAGCAAATTAAAATGAAAAAAAATTTACATTGAAGAACTTTCTTGGTTCGAACCTTATACGGCGATTCTGGTCTTCGCAGGCTCTTGATTGGTACTCCCTCGAAAACACGCCTTCCCTTCTTGTATTTGAAGCTCCGAAGTCCCGCAGTCCAGTTACCACGAATCTTCTTCTCTTCTTTTTTGACGAACACCGCCGATTCACCGCTTCGCACCACTCAAATATTTGTTCCAGCTCCACTATATTAGGTCTGATGCCTGTTCTCACCGTATAAATATCTAGTGCTTTTATGCTTACACCGCACAGAAAAATCTCTGTTCTATCTTCCGTTTATAGCAAGAAAAATATGCAAAGTCCTAAC
This sequence comes from Teleogryllus occipitalis, assembly GCA_011170035.1. NCBI lineage: Eukaryota > Metazoa > Arthropoda > Insecta > Orthoptera > Gryllidae > Teleogryllus > Teleogryllus occipitalis. The sequence continues at coordinate 87,732 of BLKR01004788.1, read as the reverse complement.
ATGCACAAATTAATCTATTTTCGAGCGAACTGCTCACCGTCACGACATGCGACCGAATGAATTTTATCCTCCTTTCTTTAAAAACCCATAATGCCTCGCCTTGCCTCCACGGTCAGATGAATGTTTGTTTATCCTGACAACCACGACGTCGTTACTAAAGCGACATATTGCCTATTATTTGCCCTGCCCATTTACGACAAATATTCTGTAATAAAACGTCCCCATATTGGTATGTCACAGTATGTCAAATATTTGAATGGTCACAATATGAACAACTTAATATTTAAATCAATTCACAGCGCTACCACGCATTTTAGTGAAAGAACCAGGATTTTTCAAGGTTGGTACTGGGATATACATTTCATCATCTGGCAACGCTGTGAGCCCACGTGAGGCTACGGACAGTCTCCGGAGACGAGCATAGCAGAGCTCCTCGCTGGTCCTCGGGCGGGAGAATGGCTCCTCGTCGCTTTAATATCCAAATCCGGGAGCATATTGAATCTTGTCGGATTTCTTCCTACCGAAATAGCCGTCTTTCCGATCTGGTTTAAACGGAGCCTGCATCTCATTTTATGACGCGTAGCGCCACAGGCTGTGAACCGGCTGGGTGACAAATGTGACCCTTACGGAAGTTGACGTACCAGGTTTTGTGACGCGTTCGTGTAGACGTAATTCGAAATTTATTGATTCCAATTGGATACTGTGCGAAGAATAAGTGGTTCGCTGAAAGAAAATTACGTAGGAATACGTTTATAAGCCAGAATATGATAAACCGGATCCGTATCTTCTTTTCAGAGACAAAATTAGGTAAAAGCATGTAAGAAAGATACACATTTCAGAGAGAACAACGTTTATTCAGCGCAAAAGTAAAACATCAAAATTGCAAAATTTTCACTGTTGACTCTGTAACAAAAACAGTAAATTCTTCCAAACGCCTCAACATTGAAGGTAAATGTGGATATTTGCATAGGTTGAGATTAATGATCCATGCAAATATCTACCTATGAATGATTGATGATTGCATAAGATTCTTCCTTAACTTATCAGAAATAATAATTTGACTGTGCAAAATAATTTTACCTCATATTTTTGCGAGAAAGACAAAAGAAATGAATAATATTTTATGAAGAATTATATATCATGTCTTGCCGACCTGGATGGCCGAGGTGGCTAACAGCCTGTAACGCCTCATCATGTCAGTCTGGGTCGTAAGTTCAGTCTCAATTCCTCTGCAGACCAGGATGCTGCTGAAGCAATGATGTAGCCACTGAGCCATCACGGCCGGTGCATTTTTGATATATTTCAATTTTTTATACCAGGAATAACAAATTCAAAACTCGTATCCACAGTTACGTTACATAATAACGGGGAGTTATGTTACGCAATAACGGTGAAATATGTAATGTTCAATTGAAACAAACAAAAAATTGTGATCTTAAACCACAAAAATAATTATAAAGATCGAATGGCTTGGATTAAGGTATGCATGAAATCGATTCTTTTCTAAAGTAACAAGTATGGTATGCAAGTGCTCATTTAATCGACCCTTTTATTTGCCACTGCTCTTGAAGAATAGCATGTGCGCGGCACGAAATGGCCACTTTTCCAATAAAATTTCACTGTTTAAGTGAAGAAGGTTGTATGAAGTATATTTTAAAGTATAAAAATACAACTCAATCATTCACACTCCCGCGTAGGCAAAACTTTCTTTCTCTACGAGCACAATCCTTCTAAACTGCCTTGAATCTGAAATGAGACGTAAACTACCTCTTTCCGTATCCCGCCAACACAGAATTGACGCGAACGGGAAATGAACCGTTTCAACTCGCACAAAACTTACACCCAAAAATTACACCGTTTTGTATTCGCCTCCCACAGCAACTACAGAAAACTCGTTAGACGTCAACGCAACTTCCACCAAAACTCCATTCCGTCCAAGGGAGAAAAGCCCCAGCACGAGGGGTCGCGGCGGCGACCTTGAGGGGCGCAGCCACGTGCCGCCCCACGTGCCGCATCACGTGGTGCGTGAGGGTTGAAGTGCGAAGGAGGGCACGAGGGCGACGCGGCGGTCGTTGCGGCTGAAGGGGAGGGGTGGGGATGGGAGGAGGGAGAAAGGGGGAGGAGCTAAACAAGACGAATGCTCCCATACCGCACTGTCCCTGCGGGAGGAGGGGCTTCCGTTCGCAGCGGAAGCGGTGCGAGCTCTCCGCCCGGGGGTTCCCCGGGTTAAACGAGTTGGACGGGCGATGTGGAACTCCGCTAGGGGGCGACGTGTGCTTCGTCTTCGGGAGCGATGTTACGAAACCTAATCGAATCCCTTGCTTTCGCCATAGTAACTTATTGTCCGTTATTCCGCTGACTTTTGTATTCATCAACTTATTATTAAATATATAATGTTAATATTATATATATATATATATATATATATATATATATATATATATATATGTTTTTTTAGTCCTGAATAGGTCATCATTGCAGCGCCTCTGATCGGGAGGAGCCAGCCCCAATTGTACATCACGCGCCTGACTCCCGCGTAAGTTACTTGCTCGAATCGCGACCATTTCGCGCCTCTGACCGGGAGGTCGTAGGTTCGAATCCTGACGGCGGCAGGATTTTCGACTCTAGCTTTTCAGCTAGGTTGAATTCAGTCGCTGTCCGGAGAAGAATTCTAGCGGCCGGCTTCGCCGATCGGTAGTTTTCCGTGGTTTCTCCGATCACCACCAGGCGAATGCCAGAGCAGTACTCTACCAAACGGGCCACGGACCGCGCGCGATCTGTGCTTCCCATTCCTTGTCCTATCCTCTCCCCTTAAATACACACTTACACTAACATGCACTACACTACCACATATCTCGGGAGACCGGTCGGAAGCTTAGAGCTTGTCCCGGCTGGGGCGGTGCCCTGCTGGTGGGAGAGTCCTGGTTAGGGGGAAACCCCACTAGCCGAGGGTAGGTCGGCGCCGGATCTCGCCATCCAGCGGGGGAAGATCACCGCCATATCCCGAGAAAAAAACATGCACTACACTAACGAAGCTAATGACCAGAGCAGTTGACGCACCCGGAAACACGAAAAAATCAATCAAACCGAGTAGGTCACCTTGGACCACGCAGGACATGCACTAGAACGGGCTTAGTATCATTTTATCGCGTTGCAAGTCTTGCATGTAACTAATCAGGGGGTTTTGCATTAGGCTGAATCCGATTTTTATATCCCAGGGTTGTTAGTCCTGGGGGATGGAATGACGATAATAATGAAGGATGAAAGGAGGGCACCCACAAACAGACATACACAAACACACCCATGCTCGAGGTGGGACTCGAACCCAGGATCCTTTCGTCCGAGATCGCCACGGCTCTACTGCCTTACCGATCTCGGCTAGTCTAAATGTTAATATATATATAACATTTATATTTTTTGTAGTTATGTGGGTGGGGGCGCTTACCTAGATATTAGACCTTACAAACTACTATTTACATTTTAAGCTACTTGTTTATATTATTTATACACGACTGTACTAATAATCTACACTTACATACTAACACACACACACACACACACACACACACACACACACACACTTGTCATACTTACAAACTAAACTTACATTACACGCTACTCATTTATAATATTTACACTTTCTTGCTCTTACAATCTGAATTTAGAGACTAACACCGAGGTTTTTATAGTTTGCCAGCCAGACTTGCACTGGCTCTTGAGAGTCGCAATTACAGTTACACTTGTTTGCCCTCGCGCGCGCGCATACACACACACACACACACACACACACACACACACACGATGACTGCTCGTCGGGGGCACGCGTGCGGTTGTTTCATCACAGGTCCTATGGGAGGCGTCTCTGTCGTCGGCGGTCCACTCCTGACAATACTGTATACGGAATAATAAGGAAAAGATGGAGTGAATTGTACTGGAAGTGAACGTATTTAGAACACTTTACTTCTTCACGTATAATAACTTATTGGTGATTTATAGTTGGCATTCATAATATTTAAATTAATCAACCTACTTATCGGCAACAAAATTGTATTGCCAACTGAAAAACATGCTGCCAATGACAATGTTTTTTTAAATTTAAAATTGTTCACAATTTTTTTCACGTCAAAATTGAAAAAAATATCAGATAAATGATGTACCTAACACTAAATTTCTGATAATCCGGAATATATTAAAATATTTTAAATTGGCGAAAACACTCATTCTGCAACTCTTTATTTTCAATAAGATGCTGGGTACAAGACAAGCTCTAATGTGTCATTAATTTTTTTAAACCACCTTTCATCTACTTTTTAGAATGTTTTCTTGCGCCGACGGTATTGAAACAAATCCTACAACGACCTCTTTCTGTAAATCGTTGGGGTTTGAACTCTAAATTGCAGCACTTCCGTTGATGCACTGCGTACCACTTCAGCGGATCCGGCCCCCCACGTAAAACAACGAAGCAGCGAGAGGAGGTGCGGCTGAAGCAGGTGCGGAAGGGCACGGCAGTGTTTCGTCTGGCCTAGCTGCAGAGCACGCTGCAAGTGGCGTAGTGGTGCATCTGCAATGATCGCCTTTCGCTGCCGCAACCAGCCCAAGCCGCTTACCGTTTTCGCGCTGCGACCTCTCGCAACAATGCCGGTTGCAGGAACCACTTCGCTACTTCAAGGGATCTAGTACCTTTGAAAATCACGTCTTTACTACAAATTTCCATTTTCACCAACCCAAATATTTCGAACATCAATTTACGCATCTAGTAATTACACTGTTTAAATGTAGAAAATGACAAGACAGATTTCCGATTTTATTTTTGTATACTGTTGTTTTTTCGTATATAGGAAATAATCTATTTTCATTAAAACACTTACGTGTTATGGAATATAAAAAACATTATACAAATGAATGTGAATTTTAATATTTTATATATTTTATAACAATTAACTGTCTTAATAAAAATGGACTATTTCCTCTATAAGACAAACTTGCTTTTACGCGATACATTTTTGACTAAGCCGAAATGGAGCACAGCAAACTGAGTGATATCTTCTTTGTTTTTCAAATGTTGACTAATCGCGTGCATGAAAATTTTTATTCATATTTGTCTTGAGGTGTGAGAACAAAGGATTTCCGCCTCTCGTACCTACACCATTCACACGAACAACGTTTCCAATGGTCGGACTTTCCACGAGTCCATCGCCGACTATCTCTAGTCCTCGTCCCGCCTTCACGACTCAGCGGAAGCAGTCACGTGGCTTCTCTGGGCTTCTCAAACCCTTTGGCCCAGTGAGCATCGCCCTTCAAGGTCCCCACCGCGCGGGATCGCAACCGACCGCGAACAGGTAGATGCATCGCAATAGTTTCGGATTGCCAGGGAGTGGCGTCGAAATTCGTCGAGCACTGGCAGCCCAACTCGCTAATTAGTTGGATGGCGGCGCCTCCGCGCTTGAAAGCGCTTGAAACGTTGAGCATCATCACCAGAGCGCAGAGATGGCACGGAAAACTCCTTCGAACTCGGAACCACCACGACATCGTCAAGAACCTTCAAATGCAATCGATAGAAATAAACTAAATATTTTGATTGAATTAATAAATGCGCTTATAGTAATAGTTATTATGTTGTAATAGCTATAGTTGTACATAATGAAAACAACACTTTTTCCTAACATTTGATTCACACCTCAAAAAAAAGTGTTTTAGAAAAATAGAATTACAAATGGTACTGATAAAGTAATGACATCAGAAATACAGACTAATCAAGGACTGAATCAACACAGCACAACATTCAACATGCAATGTAAGATATGATTAGAAAATCAAGGAGTGAGAGCACGTCAGAAATAAATATCGAGTTGAAGTGGTAAATCGTTGGTAACAATCTTGTTTATAAAGTCCACAATTTCCTCGAAAACATTAATTTTAAGTAGAAAATGTATGCCAACGCAAAATGTTTTACATGATAACTGAATAATTCCAGTTAAGTACAATGTAACTTTGGACACCTAGACGAAATGTCCTTGAAAACAAGTCTGGAATTTTTTCTTACATTATTAAATTACTGTTTAATTTTGGATCGTATTTCTTTGGCAACTATTCATTCAAAGTTGTGTTTTCTAAGTAAACGCTGCTAGCTATTGCCTAAAGCCACATGTAACAACTTGTAAGACTTTGGTCGCCTCGATTCCGTCCGATCTGTTCAGAGCCTGTAGAATCTCCAACTGTTAGTGAAATTAAACTAATTACTTGATATTCGACGTGATTGAATTACACGGCTGTACCTCTGTGCTCGGAAATAACGTTAAATAAGAATAGTTTTTATTGACAAGGGTGTATTGTATTGTTATCAATTACAAGGAGATATACAGAACAAGTGACGGAGGATAAGAAGGTTTTGAAGAAAATTATATATTACAGGCTTAAGATGGAAATGAAAAAATAGGGAAGAGGGTGGTGTTAAACATGCGAGAGTTCTCTGACGGGTACGCTGGTGTAATAATTTGTCCCGACGTCCTGGAACGCTGTTCTGTCGCATTCCGCTAGAAATCAAGCCCTGTATACATTACATGCAGTATATATATATATATATATATATATATATATATATATATATATATATATATATATATCGATTTCCGGTCGAGGCAAAAATAGAGTTGTAGCTTTCTTTTAAAATCGTCTCAGTTTCTGTAGCTGTGTAACAAAGGAAAGCTTCAGCGAGTGGATCTTGCTAGTTACGGTGAAGAGAATACCTCATGTCACTCGTACCCCCAAGCATGAGAATTTAACTAGCCCCAAGCATGGGGGACACCGGTAGCTGCCGGGCGAAATCGGTCTACCGACACAACAACGCCAAATACGTACGTATAACAAACCTTAAATTACACTACTTAGGAATATGCTTTTTCATTTCACACAACACGCGATGTAAACGCCCACCGTCGGAGCACTTAGTAAACGAGCGAGGGTTGCAACCGCAAAGCGCGTGCGGGCGGCACGCAGGGGGTATCGTAGGCCAAACGTGCGTGGCACGCAGAGAGAGGAGGGGGTGAGGCCGTGCGTGGGCGCGAGGCAGGCCCGCACGTGCGTTGCCGCCCGCGCCCTAATGGCCAGGTCAGCCCATTCGGCGTAAATCTCGCGCTCCCGCCCGCATGGCTCCCTGAGCTGGGCGCCAGAGGCGAACGCACAGAGGCCTACACGGCGGGGAGGGGGCGGGGTTTTCGCGGTCGCTGGCTCTACCGCCCTTGCCATCGCCGTCCGTGCCAGCCCTGCTCCGCACATCCGCCCTCTCTTGCCCACCCCGACCCTGCAATCGTCGACACAGCAACCTCCGCCCCCGTCATCCCAGCATTTGCCACGCTGTCCTTAGCACCCTCTTCCTACCCTCTTCCCTTAGCACCCTCTTCCTCTACCAACTCAGCACTCCCGCTTTCGTCACACATGCCCTTGCTAACCTCGTCTCTACCACTCCCGCCCCTGCCAACTCCATACGGGAGCGGGAGCTCCATGCATCAGTTGATGTCACTGCAGCGCCTCTGACCGGGAGGTACTAGGTTCGAGTCCTGACGGCGGCAGATTTTCGACACTAGCTTTTCAGCTAAGTCGAATTCAGTCGCTGTCTGGAGGAGAATTCTAGCGGCCGGCTGCTCTGGTCGGTAGTTTTCCGTGGGATCTCCGATCAACACCAGGCGAATGCCGGAGCAGTACCCTACCAAACGAGCCACGGACCGCGCGATCGTTCCTTCCTCTTCCTAGTCCTAACCTCTCCCCTTACACTAACATGCACTACACTCCTAAATATTTCGGGAGACCGGTCGGGAGCTTAGAGCCCGTCCCGGCTGGGACCTCGCTGGTGGGAGAGTCCTGGTAAGGTGGAAACCCCACTAGCCGACGGTAGGTCGGCGCCGGATCTCGCCATTCAGCGGAGGAAGATCACCGCCATCTCCCGAGGGAATAACATGCACTACACTCACGGGACTAATGACCAAAGCTGTTGACGCGCCCGGAATCACTAATCAACCAACCAACCAACACCATCCCTGCCACCCCGACTCTTGCCAACCCTGTCCTTACAAGTCTTCCCTTGCCGATCCTGTCCCTTGCATTCCCGCTTCTGTCTCTCCTGCTCTTGCTAACCTCGTCTCTGTTACCCCCACCCCTGCCAATCCCGTTCCTGCCACCCCATCTCTTGCCAAACCTGTCCATACCACACCCTCCCCTGCCCGTCACAACCTGTCCCTGCAAGTCTTGTCCTTGCCAATCCTACCCCTATCATTCCCGCTTCTGTTCCCACTGCCCTTGCAAACCCCGTCTTTACCACCCGCACCCCTGCCATCGCCGCCTGTGCACGAGCTTCTATATTCGACTCTACGAATTGTTCTGCTCTCAGAATACCAAAACTACAGCGGTAAAGGTGTTTATACCTTTATAAATACCTTTCCTTCTATTATAACTTTATTCGAAATACCTTTAAAAATATCGGTATACGACATCAAACACCGGCATTTTAGTGACATTTTATCTTTTTTGGATGTCTATACCAGTAAAACACATTACTTTGGGAAAATGACACTTAAGGTACTTGACAAAAATAAGTGATTAAAAGCGTGTGGAGACATAATCGTGGAAAATAATATTACCCCATGAGTGATTAGCAATTTCAACAAGTTTATTTATATCTTGGGCAAATTGAAGCATTTGGAAGAAACTAGGAGAAATTTTCTCGTAGTACATTTAGAAGTGTAAATGCTCTTTTGAACAGGTTAGTAAAAGATGGAGATGTTACATGCAAGTTAAATTTATTATTAAACAGATCGATTTATTAATCATTGAAAATAGGTGAAAATATAGTTGGTATAGCGTACTAAATTCCAGGTGTTGCCACTTCATCTCATGTTTTATAGTTTATATTATATGAAAAATCTCTCCTACGTTATTTCAGTAGTATAGATGAATGTTGTTCACATGCAACAGATCTTTATAAATGAGGTCTCTAAAGAAAGAGAACTTCAGGGAGACGGGACGATTGCACTTTGACTTTGAAAATATTAAGGATTTGTTGAAAAAAAAAGAACCTAAATATTCATGTCAAATGCAACCCGCAACACTCGGGCAGCATTATTAAAATCTATTTAGTTGAATAACTCCTAGACGAAGCGTTCTAGGGCCTTCAAATCTGGAAGTTTAAAGCTGAAGACCACAAAGAGACGTTCCTAGCACTGTATTCTATAGTATGAAATCTTCTTAGGCATTCTATTGCAATTTGCTGGTCCGGTGCTTCTCGATACTACTCCACCTGTTCAGAGGTGTGCATAATCTGAAACGTATGTGAATTGAAAATAATTACTGGATATTCAGGGCGATTAAATTGCACGAGTGTTCCTCTCAGTTCCGTAATAAAGTTAATAATATTCCAGAGAGAAGGATTATGCTTGCCCGATCCTGAATTTTCGCTTGGAAAACTTTAAGTAGCTTTCTCAAGAGTAAAAAGATTTTGTAGTACTTTTGTGACTGTCACGGAAAGCGAAAAGCTGACTGCCAAGGAAGATTGTATAATTACTTCAAATGTTTTTATGGAAGTGTTGTGAATTGCTCTAAGAACATGTCTATAAAACTGAATAAACCTTTATTCGAAATTTGTTTCAAAAGTCAATTCCTTTCTTCTTTATTTGTATTTTAAATTATATAAGTACATTAGAAGCTACCGTTTTAAATGTTTTAAACAAATAAACACGTTTCGTTAACTACTTCCTCTCTTAATATGGAAAAGGAAAGATAGGGAAAAGGTTGGAATTGAACGTGCGAGAGTTCTCGCACGGGCACGTTAGTCGAATATAATACGCGTCGAAAGCAAAAATCAGTAATTGGTACATACTCTTTACACTAACAGTTTGCAGTAACACCTTACACATTCATAAATTTGTTGCATTATCTTGCTAGTCTGATGTACTTTTAACGCCAATTAATTTTTATTCTTCTTCACTTTCCCGTATACTTACGTGTATACGGAGTAGTAAACATAGTGTCGTGATAGTTATCTTATGCAGCGGATAATTGAATTCGAGATTCCAACGGATATGCATGTTTTGAGGTTCCCTAACACCGAAAAATTGGTTTTCGTCAAAACGTTCCCCAGTCCGTCAGTTCGACTGTCCGCCTGACAATCCAACTCTCCATTCGTCAGTCTGCCCGTCTGTCCTGAAACGGCCGAACGGCATGATCTAAAAAACAACTTCAAGTTTTTCAATAAAAATTTGCGAAAATTAAGTTTTACTTTTCAATAATATTCTTAGTGTTATATTTCAATTTTACTATTGAGAGACAGAAGAATTGAGAAAATATTAAAAGAAGTCTTTTAGGCACTGATAGGAAGCAGCTGGGAAGAGGGTGGAGAAATACTGAAAATATAGTCCAGACTGAATAGATTATAAAACTAGTTCAAGAAATTCAGTGCCATTCTCTAGCACCAGCTTTTTAATTTTAAATCATACGCCAGTTATTCACATTGCCTGTTTTGTTCAAATTCATCATCTTAAACTTTAATCGTTTATATATCTACAATCTATTTTTATAGAGAACTAGCTGACCCGGCGAACTCTGTTCCGCCTTAACAGCCGGTCCCATCTTTTTCTCGCGTCGCACTCACTGTGAGAAACAGTACTATCCTTGCTTGCACTGCGTACGTGCAAAAACGTGCTCTCTACACAGGAACGTCGAACGGGATAAACAGTATCCTATGTCCGTCTCCTGGCTCTAAGCTTCCTGCTCACCAAATCGGTACAGCCGTTCTTGAGTTATAAATAGTAACTAAATAATAATAATAATAATAAATAATGACTTTATTTATGTGGCGAGACTCGGGCCATCAGGCCCGCTCTTCCGCCTAACCACGTAATACATAAATTTATAGATACGAATTGAGATACATTTAGTAAATAAAAACAAATAAATAATAATATTTAGTAATAAGTAAATAATTCAGCTTACATATGTCATGCCCCTGGGCTCACAAACGCGACAAGAATACAACGTCCCAGCATTTGCCTTAAGCGACCGGGGAAAACCAGGGAAAACAAAGGCAGTGTGCATGCTCTTCAATATTGAGCAACAAAATAATATATTAAAGATAATTTTAAAAACAAACATTACTGACTCTGGATAACTCTAAAGGCGTGCCCGAATATAAATTCTGAGAGATATTAATTTAGTAATACGTATCAAATGTTAACAAAAAATCTCAAATACATTCATGAGGCATAAAAAACAATATGAGAATGCACACAACCACCCGGCCAGGACGACGGCTTAGGGCCGATTTTAGGTTTCAACATCATGTACTAAGGGAAAAGACGCATTCAGTCAGAGCCATGACAAAATTAAACAATAATGAAGTAGACGTTACTAGAACATAATACAAAAAACCTTCTAACCCTATAATAGACTTAATTTAGACTAATTATACTATTGTTAACTAAATTAAGAACTAACTTAAGAAAACAAAGAAAAGAACAAAACTGTTAAAAAGCCCACACTGTCAAAAGGATTACATTTAACTTACAATTTTGAGCTCACTTAAAAACTAACTTAAGAAAATACAAGAAATGGAGAAAAACTGTTATAACAGCGATATAAAATATTACATTTACCTTAAACACATTTAGTACACACTTTCACATCATACAATATCAGCTCAGAAAAAGATTATTTAAATGTTTTTTGAATGATCGCAGTGTTTTACATTTCCTAACATTTCCTGGAAGGCTATTCCACTCTCTAGTCGTTGCTACTAAGAAAGATTTATTGTAAAAGTTAGTGTTGCTTTTAGGAATATTGCATAGCAAAGATTTCTCTAATCTTCTTGTTTTAAGGTAAGAAATTTTATGAGAGAGGTAAGTAGGTACACCCGTATTTAATAATTTGTAGAACAGGCACAAACTATGAAACATGCGTCGGTCTTTCAAGTTTAGTATGTTATTAGCTTTGAAGTATCCCGATATATGATCATACTTTCTGATATTATATTGAAACCTAACACATGCATTTTGAACTCTTTGGAGAGTGTCAGCAGTTGATTTCTTTATGTTACCGTACACAATGTCACCGTAATCAAGCAGCGGGAGCAAGAGGGATTTTACTAGTAGTTCTTTGGTTTTTGGTGGAAGGCATTTGTAAGCACATTTGAGTGAGTACATTGAAGCATACACTTTGCGGCAAGTCTCCCGAACATGAGGTTCCCAATTTAGGAATTTATCGATCGTCAGACCGAGATTTTTAACTTCTGAGCATAGAGGAACAGTAGTGTTATCCAGTACGATATGAGGAATATTTAGATTTTTAAGTGCTTTATGGGACCAACAGGAGCCAATTATAATTGATTGAGATTTTAATGGATTTAGCTTAAGGCCATTTCTCACTGACCATTCATGTAAGGAGGCTAAATCCTGATTTGTTTTACTAATTAAATGAGCCACTTCAGAAGGTTTCCCACTGACGTAGATCTGTAAGTCATCTGCGTACATATGATGATTGCATCTTGATAGCACCGACGGTATATCATTTACATAGATAAGGAAGAAAAGTGGACCAAGTACGGAGCCCTGTGGCACTCCACATGAAACTGGTTTAGGTGACGAGAAAGTATTTTCTACAACTACGACCTGTTGTCTATTACTAAAATAACTTGAAATCCACGATAAGGTAGAATCAGAAAAACCGAGACATTTACATTTTGCCAGAAGCACGTCATGGTCTACTGAATCAAAGGCCTTGCTAAAATCTAAAAGCGTTAGCGTTGTTATATTGCCTTCATCCAGAGATTATACTAACACGACTGTATATATATATAACGGCGAACGAAAGGCGGTTATCATTATCGCCTTCTGTTATCAGTGCGGCGTTACAACAATGGGTTACAACAGGCAACAATGACCGCTAACATGCGAAATCACGCGAAAACGTGCGAAAACGTGCAAAAACGTGCGTTCTCACACAGGAACGCTGTCGAACGGGATAAACAGTATCCTATGTCCGTCTCCTGGCTCTAAGCTTCCTGCTCACCAATTTTCAGCCAAATCGGTACAGCCGTTCTTGAGTTATAAATAGTGTAATTAACACGACTTTCTTTCTTTATATACATAGATATATTATCAATTCAATACAAAAGAGAAAAGTCATAAAGAGGGAGTCAATTTGAGGATCACAATCAGGAGAACTTTACATCACTATTGCAAGCAATCTCCTTGAGTTTACATATGAATCCCTCGGGTAGAAAGTCAGTTGGTATTTTTTTTTTTCAGAATTCATTGGTAGTGAAATCGTGCTCTAACAGAAGTAAACAACGACCCTAAACAATGAAAATGTATCATAACAATAATAGTAATAAGTTAATTAATGCTAATATATTTGAAGTTATTGTTTTGATAAGAACGTTTTTCTGGCGACATTGTAACAAGACTAAAAACCTTTCCATTTAACAATTGGTAAATGCTGTCCCTCTTAACCTGTGCGAAAGAGGTTATACCTAATGGAAGCATTGTATTATTTGGTCAAGTAATCTCTCCCCCTTGGATAGAGGGTCTATATTTGCGTCCACCATCAGCAAACCCTTCAGGATTTGCCTCTCTTCGCTTATCGCGAACGTTTGAGGCCGAGCCCCACAGCAGGCATATTTCACGTGCTTTAGTGGATTCCGTGTGGGCTCACGTAGTGGTTTCATAGAGATAGGCGCCTACGGTTGCTCCGCCCCGATTGTGGGAAGCATCGTTTAGCTATCGAGTAAGGGGATGGGTCTACGAAATTACTTTGGCTTACCTACTCAGCATTTGAAGAAGGTGTTGATCAATATTCTAGTGAATTTGATTCCCCCCAAAAAGATATTGGTGAAGCCAGAGATAAAGTATCAATAATGTAACATTTTATTATAAACGTGAATGAAAAGTTTGGTCATAAGACAATATGTAAGGATAATCTTTGGCAGATTAAATTAAGCAGATGTGCCAAATAAACTCCTCTATTCTTTTTAATTGTTTGGCTACAAAGAATCCGATATACATTATAGTACAAATAAATCAGGATTCACTAGATACATCAGATATTAAAGAAAAAACGATGATTCCAGTAAATTTAAATATATTTGTAGCAGACGTTTCGACCTAAATGCATCGAGAGGGCCTTACAATTTAGGTCGAAACGTCTGCTACAAATATATTTAAATTAACTGGAATCATCGTTCTTTTGTAGCGCCAGTTACAAAACCTGAAAATAATAATACCAATCGAATAGCACAAAGAGTTTACATATAAAAAATAAAGAATACATTTAAAAAAATGTAACTGTAGATATTAAATCTCTGTAAATCACATGACAGTACAAAACAGATACTGTATTTTTCTTGTATCGAATTTAAATGCATGCTAAAGTACGCATTTTTCCTGTATACATAAAAGGTGCTCACAATGAAATTTTACTTGCCTCTTGCAGAATTCAGCAGCGTGAAGCAGAAATCGTTAGTGACAATAATGTGCTGCGTTGTTCCTTTGTTCCTTGCAATACATCTGTGACGCGAGTTAAAGAGTGCTTTTCTGTTACTCTTTGAATGAAGTACAGCGGATTCTTTAAACAATCGCAAGGTCAGGATTGCTAGATCCGTACTAGGAATACCCACCAATGGAGGGATAAAAATCCACCCAATCCCGCTAAATGATTGAGTGGTTGAAAGCGGAGAACGGTGAAAATAAGCGAACTCTGACACTGGGGCTGGTAATTTCAAACAAGCTGTACGTTCACTAAATGTTTAAATCTAAATATTCTTGTGCATAAAGCCTACCTATCAGAAGACGATTGTATGCCTGTTTTATTAAAAATTAAAAAAGAGGATTTTGACATACTTTCATAACAGCTGAACATTTTCAAGGTTGTCAAAACTTAAACACTAGAGCGTAGGCTATCATGCAGGTGCTATCAGTATTTTTACGTCTGTTTGGATAATGGTGAACTATTGATGATTTAAACAAACAGAGTATCGTATCGCCCACAATTTTCCCAGTAAACAACTGATAAATGGCAGAAATCTGAATGTATGTTCTTCGCGAGTCGACGTCTTTGTTGTGCTCAATTAGTCACCTTCTGCCAAACATGGCATCCCTGTTCAAGCTGGAAGTCTGATGAAATACAGTGATAAGATTCTAGGGATGTCTGGCTATATTTATGAGACTTACCTTCTTGTATATTGTACGTGGGGTCATTGTTACAAATTTCCTTTGAAATTAGTAGGCAATCTATAGTGCTGAAAACATCGATTTTAGTGAGGTATGGTAAGCATACTTGCGAATTTGTATTCTCTCTAATTAATTAGCTGTACTAACAGAATGTCGAGAACTATTCTTTGCTCTCTAAGACTTGCACAACACATATCTTGGTTTTCAGAATTAATTATTACACTACTTGCAAACTTTTCTCCGTTCTAAAATAAAAGTATATTGTATTTTCACATATGCAGCCTTCCAAGAAGGCATTATACTCACGATGCAAAGTACTAACATTTCACTACAACTCTACTGAAGATTATGAGCATATAATTTTAAGAAAGATAACTATTCATTGGACGTGTCTTTGTTTCGTAGCTCTTGTAATGTGATGAACAGGTGAATGAATATTGTAATTTAAATGATCAAAAAGAAATCAACGAAAACATATCAACAGTTGTTTATAATGTAGAATTATAATCTAATAAATGTAATTATCTAGTTATTATAAATCTATAAATAATAATTTGTAACAGATGAAAGTTAAACACTTCAAAAATACAACAATTTCTTATCAAATCATCGTTTTATAGAGTTTCCACTACTCTCGACTTCTGTTCACACATATTTTTTTTCATGTTTGGAAACATTTTCTTTTTCCGCCCACCCAACCCATTCTCAAAACCGGGCTACAGGGAACGTCCAGCCGAGGGCCCTTGGATCGATTGTCGCGCGGTGTCGAGAGATCGTATCGATTGAGGCGCGGCGCCGCAAACCCTCGTCGCCATTGTCCGCGGCGACTGAGGCGTCGGGACGCCCGCGGCGGCAAACGAGGCGCCGCGCGGGGGCGGGGCGAGCAGGGCCGGCCCCGCGATGCACTCCACGCGCTCGAGAGCACTATCTCAACATGTCTTGGAGGCGCCGCAAGAAAAGCAATGAAAAACCCATCACCCGGCTCCCGGGAGGCGGCGATGGGGGCGGCAAAAGACTTGGAAGCAACACGACGAGCGCGGCGCTGGGAGACGATGGGGGGGGGGGGTAAGCACAGCGATGGGTGCGGTGAGAGAGAAGGAGAGACGGTGATGGGATGGTGATGGTGGCGGCAAAAGACGTGGAAGCAACACGACAGGCGCGGCGCTGGAAGACGATGGTGGGGTGGGGGTAAAGGCGGCGATGGGGGTGGTGGGAGAGAAGGAACGGCGGTGATGGCGGTGTTAAGGAGAGCGATAGGGGCGGTGACGGCAAAATACGTGGAAGCAACACGCCGGGCCCGGCTCTGGGAGAGACGATGGCGAGGGGGGGGGGGGGAATAAGCACAGCGATGGGAGCGGTAGCGGTAGCTCAGTGCATCAACTGAGGAGAATTCTAGCGGCCGGCTGCTCTGATCGGTAGTTTTCCGTGGTTTCTCCGATCAACACCAGGTGAATGCCGAATCAGTACACCCTACCAAACGGGCCACGGACCGCGCGCGATCTGTCCTTCCTCTTCCTTGTCCTATACTCTCCCCATACACAGTCACACTAACATGCACTACACTACTACGTATTCCGGGAGACCGGTCGGGAGCTTAGAGCTTGTCCCGGCAGGGGCAGTGCCCTGCTGGTGATAGAGTCCTGGTTAGGGTGAAACCCCACTAGCCGACGGTAAGTCGGCACCGGATCTCGCCATCCAGTGAGGAAAGATCACCTCCATCTCCCGAGAAAAAACGTGCACTACACTAACGGTACTAATGACCGAAGCAGTTGACGCGCCCGGAAACACCATATAGATACACCATACTACTATAATTCGGACGCTTACGAAGAAGACCAATGACCTTCAAAACGTTGGTCTAAATAAATGTAAAAAAATATAAGAAAAATAAAAATAAATAAATGTCTGCCTAAAAATTCCAAAGGTCCTTCTGGCATTTATAAAAATATAAAGAAAGGTAGTCTTATTAACATATTTAATCTTCGTACAGAAGGTTGGTTGGTTAGTGATTACGGCGCGTCAACAGCTTAGGTCATTAGTCCTGTAAGTGTAGTGCATGTTTCTCCCTTGGGAGGTGCAGTGATCTTCCCCCACCGTATGGCAATATCGGACGCCGACCTACCGCTGGCTAATCAGGACTCTCCCATCAGCGGGGCACCGCCCCAGGCGGGACAAGCTCTAAGCTCCCGACCGGTCTCCCAGGATATGTGGTGGTGCAGTGCATGTTAGTATAAGTGTGTGTGTAAGGGGAGAGGATAGGACAAGGAATGGGAAGGACAGATCGCGTGCTGTCCGTGGCTCGTTTGTTAGGGTACTGCTCCCGCATTCGCCTGGTTTTGATCGGAGAAACCACGGAAAACTACCGATCAGAGCAGCCGGCCGCTAGAATTCTCCTCCAGACAGCGACTGAATTCGACCTAGCTGAAAAGCTACTGTCGAAAATCCTGCCGCCGTGGGGAGTGGGAACCTAGGACCTCCCGGTCTGACATCAGTTGCTGCACTGGGCTCCCGTTCCCGCTCGCACAGAAGGAATAGCGTGCGTTCAAAGAGGAAGCGGAGAGGGGGTGGGAGCAGGAAAGAGCGCGGAGCACTCGTGGGGGTGCGGCCGGAGCCGGAGCGTTGTCCCGGGCGTGGCGTGCAGCGGCGTGGAGGTGATGGTGGCGCTGGCGGTGGTGAGTGCCGGGCGTCCCGCCTCTAACGCACTCGCCGCCTTTGAGAGTCCTGTTCGAGAGGGCCGCGGCCCAGGGGCGGCCGCTCGCCCTCCGAACCCTTCAGGCCCTTCGGCCCTCGCCCCCGCCTGCCTGAGAGACCCTCGGCCACCGCAGCTCGCCCCTGCACCGCGCCACGCCGCTCCGCGCCACGCAGACAGCGGAAGGCGACGCACGAAGGGAAGTGGAGGGTGGGCGGGCGACGCCGATGGGTGGGCGGTGGGACGTTTGCAATTTAGAGGAACAGCTAATGGAAAGGCAATGAGATGATCACATAGTTTTCATTAATAGACATATAGGCTTATCATTTTTTGTTTGGTGGCGAATAGGCTATCTTTATTTATTTATTTATTCATTTATTTAGGCAAAAACAGTCAAAAACTGTATGTGACGTATGGGGGAGAAAATCATCTGCGCACGCTTTCTTGAGTTTCAGAATCACTTCCCAACAATTTAACTATTAATAATAGAAATATTATTAATAATAATAATAATAATAACAATAAAAAATTTAAAAAAGCGAGAGATTAACATTTCAAAAACTAGATATTTTCGTTGCCAAATAATAGAAAACTTATTTTTAACGGTAAAGAAACGAACAGACTAGATTTTTCTGTATTGTTAACAAAATAGAAACACCCTAAGCTCTATTACCACTACAAGCAAAGGAAAGTTCAACAAAACGTGCGCAGAGTGAAGCTACATTTACGTCCAGAAGCAAATCAAGGGGCCATCTCAGCATTTTCTCAATGGATCAGGGAAACTGGACAAAAACCTAATCGAGATGGGGGTCATCTTGGACCACGCCGGACCTGCACTTGCATATGCTCAGTATCATTTTATCACGTTGCAAGTCTTGCATGTAACTAATTAGGGAGATCAGCATTAGGCTGAATCCGATTTTTATACCCCAGGGTTGTTAGTCCTGGGGGATGGAAGATGAAATGATGATGATAATGGAGGAAGAATGGAATAATGGAAGAATTCACTTTTCCCCATAGCCCGTCATACGCAGTTTTTAACTGTTTTTTGACGTAAATAAATAAATAAATAAATAAATAAATAAATAAATAAATGGACGGCACACACAAACACACCCATGCCCGAGGCGGGACTCGAACCCGCGATCCTTCCGTCCGAGATCGCCACGGCACTACTGCATTGGCGGTCTCGCCTATCCGGACTGGCATAAGCTTATCATTATTTTACTAGAGTTAATTCAATTCCGTTCAATTCATTTATTCTTATTTTCCGTAGCGAGGCTACCGTAACATCTTTGTAGTTTTATTTTTATTTTCTTGTAACCTCTCATCTTCGTATTGTTGCCCGAAAAGCATAGACGTGAAAGTATTTTATTTTTAGTTTAGTTTATTGACTTTATATGATTTCGGGCGCGTCAACTAGTATGGTCATTATTCCCGTAAGTGTAGTGCGTGTTTTTGATTCGGAGGCAGTGGTGGTTTTCCCCCGCAAGGTGGTAAGATCCGGCGCTAGTAGGAGATAAGTAGTAGGTACCTCCGACCAGAGGGGCACCGCCTCCCGGAATATGTGGTAGTGTAGTGCACGTTAGTGTGTGTGTGTGTGTGTGTGTGTGTGTGTGTGTGTGTGTGTGTGCAAGGGTTGAGGATAGGACAAATAAGAGGAAGGAAAGATCGCGCGCCCTCTGTGACCCGGTGTTAGGGTACTGCTCCGGCATTCGCCTGATGATGATCGGAGAAACCACAGAAAACTACCGATCAGAGCAGCCGGCCACTAGAATTCTCCTCCACACAGCGACTGAATTCGACCTAGCTGACACGCTACTATCGAAACGTTTGCCACCGTTTTTGACTCGAACCTAGGACCTCCCGGTCAGAGAGACTGCAGTGACATCAGTTGATGCCTTGAACTATATCTCCCGGTAGTTAAGTTTAGATTTCTTAATTATTTTAGTAAGAAGTAAACCAGGATTTTGGGGGTGTGAACAAGTCAAGCCAGGACAAGGAGAAGAAGGTGTGGGAATACACTACAAGAAATAGAAATAGGTATAACAGAGCAGGAAGAAATATAGTTCATTTTCTTGACTAAGAGATCAGGAATGAATACCTAGGCAATTCGGGGCACTTCATTTTGATAATAACAGACGAAATATAATTTCAATAAAAAATTTAAATTTGAATATATTTTGTTTCTTCTTAACTCAGAAAAGATAGTGCATTTTTTGCCGTTTATGTAAAGTATCTTCATGCAAAACCCGTACAACATCAGCTGTCCAATAGATGATTGTGATAAATAACATGGGGTTCTTAAGGTAATAACAAATGTGAAGACATTTTTGTAAATTAGCGCATTCGGGATTGGTTACTCAGAGTTTGAAAAGAGAATGTAACATGCAAAGCATGGAATATTTACTGTTGCTCGTAGCAATAACTGTTGTGGGTAAGGATGATCGTAGAAAATAGCGATTAATGTTCACTAGACTAGTTTTTGATTTTTAATGTTTTCACTCCTTTTTATTCAGTTAAACAAAATTTTATTACAAGGTAGGTATACTGCAGAGATATTATCTATTAACTCATTTTTCTGCCTTGTGTATGATTGTGATTCTAAATAAATACCCTGGGATCTCTTTGTATTTCAGCCAGTAAAATATGTTTAGAATTTTAAGACGAAAGTGTTATTTATATAAGTAACGGACACATTGTACACTAACAAATATGAATTAATTCTCATAACAAAAAAAAATGACTAACGGCGATAATTGGCTGAAATTCAAGAGATGTCTGTTAAATGAAGCGTAAAGAGTATTTTTAGAAGTTATTCATTGAATACTTCAATTCTTTAAATGAAGTATATTTTTAATGTTTAAATGCGTCACTCCGCTCAGAGTCATTTCATAGCCATAAAGAAGTAAAATAAAAGATATAAACAATTTACTCGAATACTTCCGGACAGTTGAGCAATAAGATACGAAAAAAATATATTAACGAACAGTAAGAACCAAAGCTGTTATGAGAATTCACAAAATACTCGAAGTCAGTATTTGCAAAACACTAAACGTTAACAGGGGATAGTTCGCGAATTGCATCTAAATGCCCAAGATAGCCTAAGCACTAATGGAAAGTTTGAAAAGCCCCGCGACAAGATGAGTTCATTGCGGTCTTAAATGCGTCTCCAGAGGCGCGGCTGTTTTCGCATCGCGTGAAAATCTTCATTCGCCGGAGCGAGTCGCGAAGCGGCTATCTGCGCGCGAGAAAATGCAAATGGACACTTCCAAGGCGGCAACAGCGGGAGTGTCTCTGGGACCTAATCATCCAGCCCGCAGCGGTGGTGGGGGTAAGAAGAGAATGGAAGGAGAGGTGGAAAAAAATTTGGGGGTGGGCAAAGTCGCGAAATCAGTGAGTGCTGGAAAGCAACGGTGGTGAAGTCAACGAAAGAATACTGGGGGTTTTAGATGATAGAGAAATAAGATAATAGAAGTAGGTGTGATGTTTGAGGAGGTGAAAGATAAAGAGTATATGCATAAGCAGTAAGGACAGAGTAAGAAAAGGTAAATAGGCAAAATAAGGAAGAATGGGAAGAAAGTATTATGAGTGCAGCGAGGTTGGTGGAGAAATTATCATCGAATGCGAAAAGTGAATATAGCAGTTACAACTGCGTGAAGGTCGAGTAAATGAGAGAAAGATCAACAGTCGACAAAGAGAAAAATAGTCGACGCAGATGAATGAACGAGGGTAGTAAAATTTGAGGCAGGCTTGCTGCAATATGTAGTTGTGAAGACGAAAGTGGGGACGAGCATGTGAGGTACAGGTGGATGACGGAAGTACGAGAGGGATGGAGGGAAAATGATGCAAGTGGGAGCGCTGCATTAGTTCCCCGGCGGCAAGGCGGGATGGGGCTGGGATAGAAGGGGATTTCTGGAAGAGCGGACGTATGGAAGTAGCTATGCAGGCAGAAGTGGTGCGGTTATAATAAAAAAGACAGACTGCCTTTCTTACCCCTTTCTCCCACCCTTCTTACAATATGCCCGCTTTCACATTCCTTTTAATAACCAATACAACTATCCTGCATTCTTCATATCTACTTCACTAACACTTTCCCACTTTCTACAAAATTATCAAGAATGTCCCCAATAGCAACTATTGCAACTATATTCTTGATGAGAGGCGTGTTTTATTTTTATAAATCAAAACAATAGCTCTTCCAGAAAATGGAGCTTTACTAACTTGTCAAGTCACAACACACGACCTGTCATGAACTTCTTTGCCACTTCTTCTGGTGGAAACGGACTAAATAAAATTATCTTTTCAGACAGCCACTAGTAGAAAAGCTGTTGTCTCGGGACTTGCATTGCGTGCTAAAAGTTCAATTTAAAAAGTTCGAGTTAAGAGTTTAACAAGTAAGACGATGCATATGTGTTCTGAAGTATATGTGAATGCAAAAAAGAAAAAAAAGAGAAATTTTGCCTGACCGCATCAGTTACTGCTGGCCTTAATGCATCATTAAGTGATTTGTATACTTGAATTAAAATAAAATAAAGTCAGTAAGGTCTAAAAGATAGTGTATGACACGCGTGGTAGCGTGTTAAAAGGGATTTTATTTTTTCACTAGAATGTCGCCTCTCGGCTTCATATCGCAAGCTTTCCTACTCGCAAACTAAAAGGTCATTTTTGCCACTCGGGTCTTAAATAACTTTTCTTACAGTCTTCATATCCCACGCATCAATGTTTAGTATATCTACTGCCTACCTTCTACACCAACCCTTTCCCACCTTCGTTGATTCATTGATGATTCCGGGCGCGTCAACGGCTGATGTCATGAGTCCCGAAAGTGTAGCCCATGTATTTATTTCGGGAAGTGGTGATCTTACCAGGTATCTTCCACGAGTAAGACACCGCCCCAGCCAGGACATCCTCTAAGCTTCCGACCGGTCTCTTGGCATGTGTGATAGTCAAGTGCATGTAAGTGTAAAGGTAAGTAAGGGGTGAGGATAGGAAAAGGAAGAGAAAGGAAAGATCTCGTGCGGTCTGTGGCCCGTTTTTAGGGTACTGCACCGACATTCGCCTGGTGTTGATCAGAGAGATCACGTAAAACTATCGATCAGAGCAGTCGATCGCTAGAATTCCCCTCCAGACAGAGGCTCAACTCGACCTAGCTGCCTAGGTAGTGTAGAAAATACTGTCACCATTGGGACTCGTACCCTTGGACCTTCCGGTCACAGGCATTGCAGAGACAGATGACGCACTGAGCCACCTTCACCGGTGCCCTCACATTCATCTTTGCAGTCAGTGCGACTATTTTATCCATCCACTGCATCCACCCATGTCGTGGGTGTTCGGATAGAAGCTGGGATCGACGCAGAAGATGATGTAAAGGTCAGAGGCTGAAGGAGAGGGGGGCGACGAAGCGCGTTCGGTGGAATCTGAGGAGGCGGACGCAACGCATGCGGCGCGGGGGGCGAGGGAAGGGCGACGCAGGGGGGCGACAGCGCCTCTAAACGCACGCGGGCGCGCTACGAGGCAATAGCGCCCTCGCCAGTTGCGCGGAAGTTGTCATCGACGCCAACTGCGCCGCCCCCGCCGCCCCCGTCGCCACCCCCGCCGCCCCCGCGGGCCTCGCCGCCCTCGCCGCCCTCGCCGCCCTCGCCGCCCTCGCCGCCCTCGCCGCCCCCGCCATTGCTGCCCCACCGCCACCTCCACCACCACCACCATCGCCACTGCCACTGCCTGTGTCACTGCCACTGCATCTGACACTGGCCCTGCCGCCACTCCCGCCCCCGCTCCTACCACCGCCACTGACACTCTAACTGTGGCCACCCCCGCCACCGCCACTGCCATTACCACTACCACCGCCACCACCACTGGCACTGCCACTACCACCGCCCCTGCCGCCGCTACCGCCACTGTCAATGTCACTGTCACTACCACTACCACTACCACTACCACTGCCACTGCCACTGTCCCTATCACCATTGCTCCCACCACCGCCACTGTAACTGCCGCCACCCCCGCCCCCGCCGACCCCTCCCTGCCCGCGGGGCGCCTCGAATTGAAAACGTGGCGTCGCGCCGTTTGTGCGAGATGCAGTGCCGCGGAGAACGGCATTCAGGCAGGGCCCCTTCTGCGCAGGCGTTCGAGCATCAACCACATGAACCGCTTTTATTGCTACTCTTCTTCGCCAATTCTCGGCTTTCAATTAGCGTTCTTATCTTGTATTCCCTTTACTATTAATTTTTTATAGCTAATTTATCAAAGAGGTCGTATTTTTACCGGACAACTAATTTACTGACAGTACTTTACCAACGTTTTTGTTGTATATTTATGTATCCGAAGGGTAACAAATATAATTGTCTTTTATAAATCTTCTGTTCGCATAAAGATTTTTTGTTCAATATTAATTTATCAAAATCGAACTTGTTAAGTAGTAGATCAGACTGGCAGAGTGGTTAGTACCCTTGTACCGGGCTTCCTACTACGGGTAGGCCGACTCATTCGGCTATGTATACTTCAAGTTACACAATAAACACATATACTGGCAGTACTATCAATTTTCAGTTCATGTATTATATTTATGGAGTGATTACGTTTCCATCAGACGCATAGTAATAATATTATAAACCATTTCATCCCATTATTTAATTACATCTGTTTTCAATGTGAGGTCATAAAACATATGCTATAACGTTTGGGCTGAGGTATTTCACCACAAATAGCGGTTTCTTGCAAAATCGGACAGAGCGAAATTAACCTCATTTTACAACTATGATTTTCAAGAGAAATATAAAGGTACAAGAGACGAACATACATGACCTGGCCGTTGGTGAAACTGAAAGCATCATCCTTGATAACAAAACAGGCCTAAGTCCTTTCTTGTGAACACCACAACTATCCATTTAACACAAATTGTTACATTTCCCAACTGAATTTAGTAAAGGAGAAAAGCAATGGTGTCAAAATCGATCAATTATATTGAACATTAAAAAAACAAGTATAATACGGAAGACATTCGGTTCCGCATGCGGGACTTCTGGCGATGCCATATTTGCCATGCGGGACAGGCCGTAGGGAATATACTAATAAATTCTAAGGCACTTATAAAGATGTTGAGTTAATTATAACTATTCTTGCGGGTATCGTTTTGAATACTGTACATGTACATTGTCTGTGTGTACAGGCAGAAGTCATGGAAAAAACAAGCGAGAAGGATACGAACGGGAAACATTTACATAAAGAAAAGCGTGTTGTACTAGCAAAGGCGATCTTCTTTTCTTCATTATTAGCCTAGTCAAATTAGACAAATCTAGAGAAAAAAATCTCGGAGTGCTGACAGTTGGTATGATTGTTCATTGGTACCTACAGCATATCCCGAAGTGTAGGGGGTGAGCCAGAAGTGGGAGGGGACGTTGAAAGTTGATTCTTCTAACTTCTTTTGCATATATCTCCATAACTAACAATCCCAACGAAAATTGTGCTCTGTACAAACTTAAATTAGGCAAAAGTTTCAACAAAAGTGGCAACATTGTCATCAAACATTGAGTGTGTTGTTCGTCACTGACACTCTCAGTTTTAGTTGTCCCTGTATGAATGCTGTATGTAAACGTGATTATTCCATTCACGGTATTTGTACTCCATATTGTTTTATGTAATTTATATGTTGATCGTGTACAAAATACTTTATAAAGTGTTTGTAATCGATCCTTATCAAATAAAAGACATTGTAGGATTCATGACCATGTTGTAATGAGTGATGTAGATTACGAGATTTGGTCGTAGATAGTAGAAACAATTAAACAATTAGTTTTTCCCGTGGGTAACTAATGGTTTAATTGCTTCTACTCACACCGACCAAATCCCGTGAACTACATTACTCAAACTACGGATTATTAGTCTTCGTATCCCAAGAACTCTCGGACCCAAGGACTTCGGATACTTGCAAATATGTACCCAAATAAGATTTGAAAAGATATGAAATGTTTATGTATTTTGGAGCAAATATACAAATAGATATTGTTGATAAACGTGGAACAAAAATAAAATTACTTCCGTGCATTGAACATATAACATTTTTATAAAGAAGATATCTAAAAAAAGGGACGTGTCGTAAATAATAACAAGAAATTTGCAATCCTATAACTTTAGAAGGTTTAACTTTACAACAATACCTTATAGGAACTTTTTTTGGAAATTTTGCTTTAACTTTGTATAGATCATAATTTTTGTTAGGATTGATAGTTATGAAGATATATGCATAAACGTAGAAAAATCTCCTTTAAACGCCCCCTCCCCTCACCACCAGCTTACCACCAAACTTAAGGATTTTCAGAATAATATGAGGTAGGTAGGTACCGAAGAATAATCATGCCAAGTTTTAGAACTCAAATGCCAAATTTTTGTTCTACGATCACCAGTTTTTGGTCTAATTGGTCTGCGCTACATACTTTCTCTTCAGTTTTGAAACACTTCATGCATGATCGGTAGCAGTTTTTTTTCGCTTGAAGAACTATGTTTTCCCATCATTAACAATTTTTGAATTAAATTTAGGGAATAAAACTTTAAATGTATGTCACCATAAAGATGTCTTTAACTACTGACGTAACGTTGAAAGTTGACTTGTACGATAATATCAAAATGTTGACTCATACAACGAGAAAGTGATTCGTTAAATTGATAATGTTTATTGAAGGATCTTTCTAAATAGAATTCCTTATGAATGCAAAAAAACGTAATTTTATAATCCCACTTTCTCTCTCTTCCCTCATATCCTTCTTTATAAAGGAACTTGTGTTAACTAACCATACTGAACACAAGTTAACACACCATTGAGGTATTACAAATATTATTTTCCATTAAAAGTATTCATAAATTCATTAAATAAGATTCAAAACAGTTCTTATGGTCCACGAGTAGTTTGTTCTCTGTATAGTAGTTACAATTTCAGTACCATTTCAATAGGCAACAGTAAATATGCCCACAGCTCCACCATGCCAGTTCTTATGTTCCACGAACAGTTTGTTCTCTGTATATTAGTTACAATTTCAGTGCCATTTCAATAGGCAGCAATAAATATGCCCACAGCTCCACCATGCCAGTTCTTATGTTCCACGAGTAGTTTGTTCTCTGTATAATAGTTACAATTTCAATACCATTTCAATAGGCAGCAATAAATATGCCCACAGCTCCACCATGCCAGTTCTTATGTTCCACGAGTAGTTTGTTCTCTGTATATTAGTTACAATTTCAGTACCATTTCAATAGGCAGCAATAAATATGCCCACAGCTCCACCTTGCCAGTAAAACCCAAGAGCTCCCCACGAGAATGATAACGTGTGACTGGGAGATGAAAGAAGGAGAAGCCAAGGGATCCAACGCTGAAATTCCAGAAGACAGACGCCTGCCACCAGATGCACGAGCGCAAGACAGAAAAATATACGAGCGGCGGGGCGTTGCAATAAGGCGTCACGCAGAATCCGCCCTGAAAGACGAATGGCGCATCGGTAGGCGTCGCAGGTCCCAACAAACAAGGTTTCCAGCGCCGGCGGCGTCGCGGCGCATGACGAGGTCGCGTGCGGGGGCGGGGGCCGTCAGGAGCCCCCCGGCGCCGCATAAAACATGCCCCCCCCCCAACAGGCCCCGCCCACCGCCGTCGCCTCTGGCTTGGCCTTTGCCTTCGGTTTAGCCCCTTCGTCATGCAAGGGGCATCCATGATTCAACCGTCGTCGCCACCTCCAGCTTCGCTCTGTGTCTCCACTTCGTCCTCAATCTCCACTACTGATGGATATTCGTAACGTCTTAAAAAAACAATATCTTTGATTTTCACCTCCTTCTGCCCGGTCCTTTGCTTTTGCCATCAGTTTAGCCCCATCGTCATGCAAGGAGCATCCATGATTCAACCGTCGTCGCCACCTCCAGCTTCGCCCTGTGTCTCTACTACTGTTGGATATTTGTAACGTCTTAAATATACCCAATATCTTTGATTTTCAACTCTTACTTCGCTACTTCTCTTCGTCTGGTCCTTCAGTTTAGCCCCTTCGTAATGCAAGGGGCATTCATGCTTCTACAGTCGTCGCCACCTCCAGCTTCGCCCTGAAACTACTGTTGGATATTTCTAACGTCTTAAATAAACCCAATATCTTTGATTTTCAACTCCCACTTCGCTACTTCCTTCTGCCTGGTCCTTTGCTTTTGCCTTCAGTTTAGCCCCTTCGTGATGCAAGCGGCATTCGCGATTCAACCGCTGCCCAACGCCCACTTCCCGCTGCCCACGGCCCACCGCCCACCGCCCACTGCCCTCTGCCCACTGCCCACCGCCCACTGCCCACCGCCCACTGCCCACCACCCACTGCCCACCACCCACTGTCTACTGCCAACCGCCCACTGCCAACCGCCCACTGCCCGCCGCCCTCTGCTCGCCGCCCACCGCCAAGCGCCAACCGCCCACCACCATCGCCACCGCCATCGCCACCGTCATCGCCACCGCCCCCGCCAACCGCCCACCGCCACCGCCACCGCCTCGGCCCCCAACACCCACCCAACGCATCACCCACCGTCCCCACCCACAACACAACCCCAACCAACTACCAACCGCCCTCGCCTCAACACCACGACAACTTCCACCACCGCCTTCACATACCGGCAACCTCCACCTCCGCCGTCGTGGCCGCCCGGACGGTGCCGAAACGCCGTTAAGCCGCGGGGGCGGAAAGGGCTGCGCCGATGATGGGGTGGCGAACGGCTTCCCTTTTCGCGGAACGAAGCGCGCTGGGAAATGCCGTTTGGAGGGGTAATAGTGTTGTGCCAGCATTCGCTGGTGGCGTAGATAGTACTGTGCAGCGTGGTGGCATGAGGCTACTTCACTGAAAGGGGAAACGTTGCTGTGTAGAGGTTGAGAGCGTTGTGCAATTAAAGAATTTTCATAAGGATATCGCGGCCCTTGAAGTTATTTTCTTAATTTACTAATGAGCAACACGGTTACATTAATTGTAAATCTACCTGTTGCAAATACTGTAAAACTGGTTGCTACTAAAGAACAGGAAAAAGGGAGAATGTGAGATAATATCATACGCCTAAAAATGTTGTAATTGAATAACAATACGTAAGGGTCTGTAGTATGTATTTACCAAATTTATGCAAAAGGGTAAAATTGTGAGAGCAGTCTCGATCCTGACGGATTTTTCATCTGCCTAGAGTAATATTATCACCAGTTAGTTGCTGCTGTCTAGAAAACTGTCTTCTTGAATTTGTTATTAACTTAAAATCTGTGGAAAAATAATAAATTTTATGAATGTTTTACTTATATAATTTAGTAAACTAATATTCACATTCCATTTTGGATTAGTTCACTTCACAGCTGCTTCATATAGGTGAATCTTTTTTACTTTCTTCTATATATACTTAGATTTGTAGTGTAGATAAAGTCAACACTGCAACGAGAAGTGCCGTTTTTCGACAGTGAAACTCGTTTTATAGCTGCCTGACACCCTAAAAGAGGAATTTTTTTACTCCTTTATGAAGTAAATTAATTTGTCTATTTCTATTGCAATCAGAAGTCGCATTTTGTGTTTCCTAATAATGGAAAAGAGTTTTTTAGTATGACTGTCCGGCCTGTCGGCCATCCATCCATCTGTGAAGAAAAGCGCTCGTACCTCATCCATTCACAGAATTTTGTTAAAAACTAAGATCCACCAACAATCAAGGTTTCACTACTCCCTGCGAATTTGTAGGGAATTTTTACAATTTTAGGAGTTACTTCACATCAAGACCCTTAGATATTATTATTTTCTTTCAAAAATTGGTTAAATTTTTATACCAATTTCAGGAAAACTTTTATTACGGCACATGCTTCATCGTTATCTCTAACATTTTGAAAATAGTAACAGTTTCAAAATTTTGGACACTTCATTACCCTATATTACCAAAAATAGGCATTTTTCTTCAAATGAAATGTGTTTTTCATAATGAGATATTTAATTAACTTCATGCGCATTATTTAAAACAATAATTATTTTCGCGAAGAGTTGAAATATGGGCCATTTTTTAAACAAGATTTTTTTTTAAAAATGGTGTAATATTTTTCCTTAAGCAATTGTACGGATTCAGCGATATACACTTTATAACATGACATGAACGGAATTTTGATGTAGATAAGATTTAATTTTTGAAAAATAATACACATTATTTTGATATTTCTCTCACGTTAATATTTACATTGCAGTTGTTTTTTAATATTCATTGCATTTGTGAGAAGTGATTCAATTTGTCTCTATTGAAGGGTCTCGATAATGCAAAACTTTTCCGTGAAAAGTATCTCAAAATTCCTTATTTTCATAAACGGATAAATTTTATTTTATCGAAAACATTGCATTATTATCAATGAAAATTTGCATTTAGAACCAGGTTTTAATCTTATGTGACTTGAAGTCACATGTCTCTATCTTAGTCATATTTTCGTTTTTCTAATAGGAGAATTTTGAGGAGAAGCATATTGAGGAAACTTTGCGTTGTTGCTATGGAAACTAATGGTTTCAATGTGATTGAAATACATAGGTTCAAAGTTGCTAAAACATATTAGGCCGCGGATGCATACAATGATGAGTGCTACATAACACTGAGATGTTTTCATAATATATGTCAAGTGTCTTCTTGAGACACTGACTTGGTTGCAAGTGAACCCAAGGAAGTGAACAGTGAGGCGTTTGCAAGCAGTCAATGTTGTAAATTGAGTTTGTGACGTGGGGGCTTTCCGAGTCCCTACTGAGTTAAAACTCCACCCTAATCCTTCCTTGATCTGACAGACACCTACGTGTGCGATCTGTATGTGTAATGACCTAACTGGAACTCTATATCCAGGACAATGATGTATGATGAGAATGCAATGAATAACATAGGCAAATAAATTAATGTACATGGCCGATAGAGGTCATAGTGAGAGGAGCCCGAAGATTCTCGTATCTGGCAATGTCTCCAGAGGAGCGATCGATACCTGGTAAGTCTTATAGGAGCCGATAGCAGCTAGGATGATAGTGAGAGGATTCCGAGAAATTAGACCAGGCTCAAGAGATTAGGAAACCAATTTACACGAGGTCTGTGCCATTCTGTAGCACCATTGGTTTCTTCACTTATGGCATGTGTACATTCTCTATCAGTACAATGAAATTCAGAAATTACGTATTGGACGCTGCTTTTCTCACAGTGTGTAATCGCATCTGAAAATTATTTAGCTAGAAACTTTTAAAAGCTAAATGGCAATTTATGAATATATGACATTAATACCTAAAACCGTAGCGTTACCTGTGATACTAAATGCGCTGCGTAATTCAATATTTCGTCTCAATGTAATGTAAATCTAATATTATATTTCCAGGTGAACAATGTTAGAAAAATATCTGATTCTAATTGCACTGTAAAATTCACTGATAACTCTCAATCTGATTAAACGAACATATTTAATTATGTGCCATATACTTTGCAGTCTTTTGATCCTAACAGCGCAATGTAGTATAGAAGGGGTGCCGTGAATAAATAAAATAATTGTTTTTTCATATTTTTAATTTGACCAATAGATGATAAGCTTTTGATGCTTGAAGACATTTGAATTGATACATTAACAAATTAGAATTTAAATATTTCCAAATTCGAGATAACTCGTCCAGAAACTTTTTATCCAGCGCTAAAATTTCATTATTTTGTTACAAAAGTTTACATTTCGAACTAATATCTAATCATTCGTACATAACTATCTGAACCCTTGAGATAAAATAGCATAAAAAACTTTAGAAAAGTTACACCAAAAAAGTACAACATATGTACAGCACAGAAAATCGAAACTCATCCAAAATATTGTTTTACCGTTCAGTATTACTTCTGTAAGATGAAAGAAACGAGATAAAATAAATTGTGAATCAATATAATAACTTTTCACTGTGTACACAGATTTAAACATATTTCTGAAAAATTAATTGA
This sequence comes from Teleogryllus occipitalis, assembly GCA_011170035.1. Taxonomy (NCBI): domain Eukaryota; kingdom Metazoa; phylum Arthropoda; class Insecta; order Orthoptera; family Gryllidae; genus Teleogryllus; species Teleogryllus occipitalis. The sequence goes on along the minus strand of BLKR01004788.1, from coordinate 55,878 downwards.
AATGTTTTTATTTACCAAGACATGTGCATGTACGTTGTAGTAGACTAATACCAAGAAATCTTGCTATCCATTGTAATTTAAAAACGTGACGCACCACATGCAGTATTAGTCATTGGCATTTTTTGTAAAGAGGCACATACTTCAAATGATTGTTGGACATTACCTTTACGAATAGTTACTGATCTTCGCTTTAAAAACAAAATCTGCTCACATAAAAGCTCACTATTATCTCTTTGCTAACTACAATTGAAATGAAATGAATTGAACTGAACTATACTTTTACTCATGCTTTCTCGCGGCTGCCCCATATATTCTCGAAAGAGGTCTTGACACAACCAAACGATGAAATGAAAATGATGGCAGATAAACGTATATTAATTTTATGATTTTATTAAAACGTAACAAGACCGGTTACCAATAGTAAGCAATAACACATCTTAACCCAGTACCTTTCATTTAAAGTAAAAACCAAAAATTCGGTTGAATAAAAAAGGTTAAATATCTGTCTAAAGTCTTAAGTTCCTAGTGTCCTAGGTCCTTAGTATAAAGTCCTTAGTGTTTTAAATATATAGAAGATTAGAAAATCAATGCGAATAATACGGATAACATAATAATATGCCTGATCACAGGAACAGATTAGCAATTAGATCCACTTCCACCAGAAGGAAGCGAAAAAAGTTTGGCTCCAAACATTATTCTCCTTACTTTTGAACTGTACAAATATAAATGTTCTATAGCCTTCAAAAAACATTGAAAAAGGTTTAAATTGGAAATATAATTGCAAATAAAATTAAATTATCTTTAAGAATCCCCTGTACGTTTTGCTCCGCAAACAAAGATGTCATAAACAAGCCAAACCAAATTACAAATGTCCTAGTTCAATTTTCCATTCAAAATTCCACTATTGAAAGTCACCTCACTAGGAAAAACGTAAGAATGTGTTTAATGCTCATTCATACACAAAAAAAACATTAAAAATAACTCACCCGTAGAGAATAAATATAGTACAGAGTTAGAAGCGATCTTGCATATTTGTTTAATTTCATTAAGAACTTGTGATACATTTTAGTCGACGGATACGCACGTATACATATTCTAATGAAGCATTGTCCCATAATTTCCTGCTTGGATTTTCCAGATTCATCGCAGCAAGTGAGTGGCTCATTATTTTGTCTACACAACACTCGCAGTAGAATCTGAGAAGGATATTACAAAATCCATCTTCAAATTCAGAATGAATTGTTAAAAAAGATTTAAAATTCTCAAAGAACGCGAAAAATCGTGAGGGTACTTTTTCATCTACGACCTTCTTAACAACGTTACGAATAAATGCTCTTAAAGTTCTAACTAATTATTAAATAAATTCAAAACGTAAATGCTTTAATGCGTTTCCTCACACTCCACGTGTTTAATTACAAGAAATCGTAATTAAGCTACTCGCTAAGCAACAAGAGCGGAGGGCGAGTTAAAGACTCTTAACGACGTTTCAAAGTGAAGATCAGCACTTGAAGCTCTAAACAACAGCATGGACAGCACCTAATTGCGAAGGCCCGGGCGTATGGAGGCGTCGGTAGCGGTGGAACGGCCTTTGGCCCGGTAGGTCGAGGCTTCGACGTCCCAGGGCCACGGCGGCGGCGAGGGCGTGGGTGTGGGCGTGGGCGGGGGCGGGGCCGCCCGCCCATCTCGCACGCCCATCCCGTTCGCCCCGACGCACAGCGCCGCCCATGCATCCTCTTTTATAGCGCGCTTTCGGCGTAAATATTACCCTAAGTCCTTTGTTTAACATCCGCGCGGGGCGGGGCCATTACTCGCCCTCCCGCTTTATCGCCCGCGGCCGGATTACGGGCCCGCGCCCTCGCCCTGCCCCGCCCCCTCCCCCCCCCGCGCCGCGCCGCCCCACCCCCGCCCCGCCCCCCGCGCCGCGCCGCCTTCCACCCGCCCCCGCGCCGCCTCGCACCCACCCCCCGCGCCGCGCGGCCACGCCCCCCGCCCTCCTCCCCGGCCCCGCCCCTAAACACCGCCACACCGCCCTCTCCCCTGCCTTGCCACCGCCCCGCCCCCCCCCGCCCCGCCCCCTCCCCGCCTTGGCTCCGCCACGCCCCACCACCGCCCTCTCTCCGCCTCACCACCGCCCCGCCTCCGCCCCACCCCCTCCCGCCCAGCCCCCGCTGCGCTCGGCTGAGCCCTACGCCCATCCCGTTCGCAGCTCGTTCGTTTCGGCGGCGTCCGTCGCTGGCGGCGCCTCCAGCCAGGAGGGGGGGGGGCGTGGGTGAGGATCTCAGGCCAGCCACCCGGTAGCAATGAGGGCGCGTGTATGATCGGGGAAGGTTACTGGGCCGTAGGAACCGTTCGTGAGAGTAGTAAAGCGGCAGTTGATGTTCCTTTGACCTCTAGGAAATCAATTGGCGTGCCAATTGAAAGCATGCCAATATTGATCTTAAATTCAATATCTTGAGACATTTTATTAGATGTATGCTCATATGTTAAAATAATGTTGGTGATAATTATAATGCAATCAAATTATTGGTAAGGATTTTGTATTATTAGTGCAATTTTCTGCAATAATTTGAAACTCAAATGTGGTAACGACTGAATATACTCCAAAAACCTTCGAAATATCAGAATAGATTTACATTTTTGTTATATATTTTCGAATTTAAAATTAATAGTTTGTCCTACAACAGCACATTTTTTTGCATTGTTCAAACTTATACAATTTCTGATAATTCAGTGTTCAACAATGAGACCTGCGCAAATTTTTAAGCCAGTTTTGCTCTATCCGAAAAATAATTTAATCAAAAAATTTGGAGATTTTCATAAAAATTCTGAAAATGCTTTTAAGGTTTCATGTAAAAGTATCCCCGCAAACAAAATAACCGTTTGTTACTCGCAGGGCCTGGAGTTAGCGCTTGAGCGATCGGGGATTTTAAATTTGGCAGAAAATTGTCTTAGCCACACGTAGCGTCGGCTACTGACCGGCAGACAGACAAATACTCACTTTTTGCCGAAGAGCCAATTGTTTTATATACAGGATCCACAGGACGTGGATTCTTCACAATGTATTAGAAGTAATTTACTATATACAGAGCCAAAAATCAATTTTTCGATACGAGCGGCACAATACGAGTTTTTCAGTCGAAAAATTGCCACTTTCAATGTCACAATTACACTACACGAGTACGTAGTAAAGATAAATTAAAAATATTATATATCCTTTCAAACATTGCAAATCATACAAAATGTAGAAATTCGTTTGCATTTTATTAATTTTTTTGCCCTACGTCTGTTGCCGATTAGTTAGGTAGCACTTCTTTGGCATTTTTATCGTAATGTTTGGAGAAACCACGAAAGCCGGCCACTAGAATTCTCCTCCAGACAGCAGCTGAATGCAATCTACCAGTACAACTAGTGATGGAAATCCGCCACGGCACTTCAGCTGCGGTCGCAGCCGCTGAACGGATAAAAGTTTTTGTCGTGGAGCCATCTCAGCCGTGGGGGGAAGACCCCTTTGCCCCTTTCCCTTTGCAAGAGCCACCTGATCGCCCGTCCGCCGATCCGAATCCTCGTAGTTGCTAGCATTTTTGAATTGATTGATTTATTTGAATTGATTCATCTAGTCAAAAAAAAAAAACAGTAGTAAAATCCTACATGTGGCATTTAGGGAGAAAATCATCTGCGCGCGTTTCCAGAGTTGCAGAAGTCTTTCCCAACATTTTAACCATAAATAATTGAAAGATGAATAAAAGTTTAAACTTTTATTCATCTTTCAATTATTATTATATATAATATATATTATATATTATTACATCTATCGATTATATATATATATATATATATATATATGCGCATGTTTCATAGACTATATTCATATCTGTCTGAGCCGAGAGTCCTGCAAGGCGTATCCCACTACTGCTATTTACCCAGATGTTAGACTGTGTTGTCTACTAAGCACATGAATACTTTCAGGTATTCCATCAATTTTTCTGGTGTTTATTTTAGTGCTTCGTGATGCAATATCAACTACAGGGCGCCATGAAAGACTCTCCGCAGTGGCACTTTGCTGGGAGAAAGTATTTATATTGATAAGCACGAGTTGCAGCTTATAACAAAAGAAAATATACATCGCCTACTCATCACAATCATAAGGCATGCTGGAGGTGTTGTCCCTTTCACGTGCTTCCAATTGTTGTGCTTGGTACCGACATAAATGGAATCTATATTAGGAGGCCCTGATTTTCTTCAGTGCCGAGAGACTTTCCTGGCGCACGTTATCTGCGGGCATCATCAAACAAATACACTGGGCTCTCCAAATATTCGGGTTCCCATCAAGTTATGATGTCCCTCCTTTCAAGAAAAATATGTTTCCTTACTAACCTGCACTGAAAACCATTCCTCTCATTAGAATGCAATAAAGGTATTAGATAAATTGTAGACTTGATACCTATAATTTTTATAATACGATTAGATGAACGTAGGTTTTGTGTGTGGGTTTTCAAAATACGCAATAGTAAATCATTTGAAAATATTTTTCCATATACTTGAGTCTGCCTTTCCTACATGTCCAATAATTTGGAACGTTGAGAAGGTTAATTTGATAGTGACTGATTGGTAGCTTCATTGGTGCATACATAATAACTGAGCTATATTCGTTTTCGTTTCACGGTAAGGGCAATCAATTTCCTGAAGCGCTCAAATATATTTTGTGATAAAATGAATCTTCCATTATTTACACTAGACTAGTGGAAACCGGCAGACATTCTGCTCATCTCCCTCTTTATTCTTCCATTTCCCTTTCTCGTTGTCCCGTTGTCTCTCTCTCCGTCTCTCTCAACCCCAGTCTGAATGTGTCTGACTCTGTCTTAGTGTATGTGTCTCGCTATGTCTGTCTCTGTCCCTCTCATTCACATTCTCATTGAAGATTCTGCACGTCTCTGAGTAAGTGGGGTAATATCGAGAAGCGCCGAACCAGCAAAAATATAAGAGTGTTCAAGAAGATCTCATTCTGTACATTACGACGTGAGAAACGTTTCATTGAGGTCTTTGGCCGCAATGTTGAGGTTTGCAGTTGACGTGAATGTTCTACTTCGCCATTTAGTGGAGTTAAAAGAAAATTAATAGCACAAATATTTTAAATATACACATTGCAAGATCGCGCATGAACTTTTTAAATTGTATATTGCAAAATTAGATTAACCATATGACGACTGAACGAGTACCATTCAACTCAATACACACGTTCGCAGGGTATTGCTTGGATATTACTTGAAGGAGATTGTCAATATCTCATAAATATAGAACGATAACGTCCTCAAGAAATTGGCATTAGAAACAACTTTCAAATTCCATAACTCTAGCAAACTTTATGACTTTATACAATAACGATTACAACGCTGCACTCAGAGGAAAAATGTCTGACAGATATCGACAAAAATATTTATCACAACAACGGGTTCTTGTTTGCGAATTGAAAGAAAGAAAAAGAGGGACTGCAGGTAGACCATGCCTTCTCGCGTACCCCTTTCCAAGAAACCCGAGATGGAGTTCATTGTGCAATATCTCTATCGCATCCGGCTCTCACGAAAAATTATGGCCATTAATCGTGGAACGCATCCCAGCATCTTCTTCGACTCCAACTGATACAGCGTCTGTGATTTGTGGCGTGGGACGGAATGCCCCAGCGGGCGTTCGGAAACAAAGGACGATCGTCGAACGGTGGAACTTTTCCGTTAAAGATTAGGGAAAAAATATGCTGCAGATACACTTAAAATTCCTTTCCTAGAGGCAATATATTACAGATTATATGCGGTGCTTTGCTTTAGATAGCTCCACGAGAGATTTCCTTAAAAATGTCATTATTCACTCAAATTAAACCTTCTGGCTACCTGGTATCCCTTTAATAAGTTTAAGGAACACATTTAATAAAACTTATTTGATGATTCAAAAAGTGCCTATAGAAGACTGCGATTCTTCCAGAAATGTTACTTAGGGTGCAATCCTTCAAGCTAAGAAATATAATATTTGTAAACATGTGTGAATTAAGGAGTTTAAAAATCACGGTATTTTTTTCCGGGACTGTATCTGTCAGTCATTGACCCGGAGTGGAATGTACTCCCTCTTCCAAAAGCCAACATATCTGCTAATATTAGCAAATTAATTCAAATAATTATCATATAAAGATATCACACTCAAACCATTCTTTTAGTCACGAATAAGCTTACCCCTTTTAGACAGCCACTAGTAAAAGTGTCATTGAATACCTTCAATTATTGAGTTCATAGAGTGACTTCATTTTATATTTAATGTTTCTGATACTAAGCAGAAATGTGGCTAAAACAGAGTTAACTGTAGTAGCAATGTTGAATTCATAATCAGAAAAATATTAGACCTTATAAATAGAAAATATTCCCACTTAATATCAGAAACATTAATCAGTTTACAAACGCTTGTGGCAATCTCTTATAGAAAATCGAACAGTTTTTTTCATGTTACCCTTATATTTATTTTCTTCATTCCTTCACCCACTTATTCGTATTCCTTTTCATTCACAAAATGTCATATAACAAAAACTGTTATATTGATTAAATTTAGACAATAGCAAAAAACGTATCAGAGAAAAAACTAGGTGAGCTTTAATTATGTATTTTGTACACATTTATGTTTATTTATACACATGTAATATATTAAATCACACTTGATAACCACAGATTCAGGGTGAGAAAACAATAGTTTTCAAAAAATTGTAAACAAATGAAATTCATTGAAAAGAAATATACTTGTAATTAAAATGCAATTTTCATCTAATGCGTGATTATCTAGACATGAAAGGGATCATTTATTGAAATTGATCTTTATTGGATCTGGGTATGGTATCTAAAGTGAACTTATCGTTGTTGATGCTAAAATTGTGACAGAGTGAATGATTTTTGATGGAATGTGGGCTTTATTGTATTGGTACGATATATTAAATTCCACAAAAAACGTAGACGCGATTGAAGGTTTTTTCTTTTAATATAGATTTTTTTAAAAATAAATGGATATCTTTTTTTTTATCCTTGCGGTTTAGCTCATTGGTCTGCGTGCTAGCTTATCATGACGCAACCCCGGATTCGATTCCCGGTTTGGAGAAGATTAAAATGTGCGTTTTCCTTGCAATGTCCCAGTATATGTTGCTCTGTGGCGATGCGAAATCTCACTTATCAGGTTGAGAAGACCAGAATACAGCATGGGGATATCTTCGCACCAACAACACGCACCCCGTTAATCCATGGCCGCGAGGCCGGGACGCTTTTGGTAGGGCACGGCCTATACGCGGGCTGTCGCACCAAGTACAGACAGACAGACGGATATCTCATTGAACTACACGCCTCGTTTCGACTCATAATATCAAATAACATCGAAGTTGCGATTTAGTTAGCAGGAAATCGGAACCAAATGCTGATTATCAGAATATTTGATTTTTAAAATGTAGTGTAATATAGTAAAACGTAGTTAACACGTAGTTAAAGTGCAGTTCATAAGTAGTTAATCTTTATTGTACAGATCGATTTTGAACTTCGATTTTACTTATTTAATACACTGCATTAGCCAAACCGGATCAGCTAGTTTTCAATAAAAAGTGTTAATTTGATATATTACTTCATGATGTTTTTTTTACCTACACACGCGAAGAAAGTACTGTTATTGATGTTAGTGTGAAGCTTCTTTACACAAAACTCAGGCAACGCCAGCTGTCTGAGACATTGGTGTGATGCGCGAGAAATGCTGAATTTCTTAAGATAGATCTTTACAACCGTGAGAGACACATACACTCGCCAACAATTCCGATCAAAATCTAAGCAGAATTGATCACTTTCTGCACATTTTAAAATCATCGAAACATTTTAATCACATCGAACAAAAAACAAAGAATGAAAGAAAGAAAGGAAGGAAGGAAAGAAAGAAGGAAAGAAAGAAAGAAGGAAAGAAAGAAGGAAGGAAAGAAAGAAAGACGTAAAGAAAGAAGGAAGGAAAGAAAGAAAGAAGGAAAGAAAGAAAGAAGGAAAGAAAGAAAGAAGGAAAGAAAGAAAGACATAAAGAAAGAAAGAAAGAAAGAAAGAAGGAAAGACGTAAAGAAAGAAGGAAGGAAATAAAGAAAGACGTAAAGAAAGAAAGAAGGAAAGAAAGAAAGACGTAAAGAAAGAAGGAAAGAAAGAAAGACGTAAAGAAAGAAGGAAAGAAAGAAAGACGTAAAGAAATAAGGAAGGAAAGAAATAAAGACGTAAAGAAAGAAGGAAGGAAAGAAAGAAAGACGTAAAGAAAGAAGGAAAGATAGAAAGACGTAAAGAAAGACCGAAGGATAGAAAGAAAGACGTAAAGAAAGAAGGAAGGAAAGAAAGAAAACATGAAAAAAAGAAAGAAAGGGAAAAAATGCCGGCACTGCGCCGCGCGGGGCGCCGCGCCGTGCGCGCGGCAGGCGTCACTCAGGGCTGCCAACACCGGGTGCTCGTTAGGGCGCGCCCCGCCGCAGAGCGTCCCATTGTGCGCGGGAGCCGCCCCTCCCACCCACTAATGGGAGGCGCACCGCACGAAAGGAACCACGGACCGCGCAGGCCGCACTTCCGGTGGTACATCTCTTTCAACGGCACCCTCACGTGTTGTATTCGACGTAGGGAAGAAAGGACGGAATGTTGAACAGAGCCATTTTTCCTTTCTTACAATGTTCAATGTTTACGAAAACTCATGGGCAGCTACTTTTGTTAGAAGTGAGCTTATTAAAAATATTGATATCGTTAAAAAGGTGAAGAGGAACGGCATATCAGTGAAAGTAGATTCAATCTCTAACTGTGAGGTAAAATAATAGAAACTGTAGTGCAACCCCCTTCGGAGATTTCCAGTGTATCAGAGGTTCTTACGCCCCGGAAATGTTCTGTTGTTGTTGATGGTGAGTGATTCTAGGCGCTTCAACTGTAAGGTTATTAGTCCCGTAAGTGTAGTGCATGATGTTTTCCTGTGGAGGTGGTGGTGGTCTCCTCCCGCTGTAAGGTGAGATCCGGTGCCGATCTACCCTCAGCTAGGGGAGTTTTCCACCACCATGTAGCTACCACAAGCGAGACATGGTCCCAGACTGAACAGGCTGTAAGTTCTCGAGCGGTGTCCCGGCATGAGTTAGTATAGTGCATGTACGTGTAAATGTGTGTATTAAGGTGTGAGAATGAAACATGTGAGAGGAAAGGCAGTCCGTGTCCCGTTTGCTAGGGTACTGCTCCGGCATTCACCTGTTATTGATCGGACATACGACGGAAAACTACAGATCAAAGCAGCCGGCTACTCCACACAGCGACTGAGCTGACCTAGCTGTGTGCCCAGTGTCGAAAATCCTGGCATTGTCGGGTCTCGAACTTCGGACCTTCTGGTCAGAGACATCGATTGATACTCTGAGCCGCCTCTCGCGGTTTGTTGTTGTTTTTGCAAGTAATATTGCAAGGTAATACAGACTCCCTCAGTACCATAGCATATGTTTTCGTTGCAGAGACACCATGTTTTTAGAGAGCGTTATTCGTTAACAATAGCTATTGTCATCTATATGCATGCAAAGGATACACATTATATTAACGACCCTGACGACTAGTTGTACGTTTCTTTCATCTCTGTTAAAACTGCCTAGCTCCATCGAGTCCTACATGACGTTTGAGCTATGATTAGTCTCTGATTCCGAACGTCAGAATGTACTAAAATGTTGAACGTCAGAATGTTTAAAAAATACTATAAAACATCCGTTTTAAATTCAAGAGGTCAGAAATCAGTCAGATTGATTAGGAAATATTAACTTTGATGAAAATTCTGCTTACGATTTAGCCTCTACCGTTCTTCACAAACAATCGAACGAATAGATAGATGGATGGACTAATGGACAGACATTTCCTCATGAACAGTTTTTTTTTGGTATCAAAGATCCAGAAAACTTAGATTCTGACGACATGACGACTACCCGTATGTACCACATACACGAATAGTTGTATTGATCGGAATCAGGGACCTACAATACAAATTTGTCTGTCTAAAAGTCACCGTTTTTAGCTGCAGTATTAATAACTTTCTCTATTTTACGTATGTGGTTTACGAGAAAGCAAACAATAGAGAAATAAATTATTTGTATTGTTGACAGGCACCGGCTAGTGAGTTTGTTAACATTCTAATGTGTGAATGCCTGAATATGAAGGACAGGTGAGTTAATAGAGAATTTTTGCAAGACAGAAAATCAAATGTGTTAGTATGTGAACATTATCGTCAAAAGGAAATAATGTATCTTCAGAAAAATGAGTTTTTGCATGACGTACAATCGGAAACGTACATTACAAACGTACATAAGAAGTAATTGAAACTGAATACCTCTAACAGGACCAAAAAGCTTTTACGGAACATCTGTGTAACTGACCATATTTTTGCTTTTATTGAGATTACAAGACAGTAAATACACAAGAATACAGGAAATCGTATTGTATCATACGAATAAGCAATACTTATCTATCTCCAAAGAAAACTATAGCTTCCTAGATAACCCCGCTATTTTACTATACCACATTTATATTGTTTATATTAGGAATGGGAAATGTTTGGCAATTATAACGTCCTATGGAAAAATAATACATTTTTCGTGACAATCGATGTAGCTTCATTATACATACATAACCTCCAAATACTAAACAGTTACGTTAGTTTATTCCTGACGTATTTTAATTAACTTGAGAAAAATTAACCATTAAGTTTTTGCCATATTATATTGGTAGTATGTATATTTTATTTTTTATTACTTCCATGCTTATTGTGTGTTAGTGTTGAACTCGTGTTTAGGGGGGGGGGCGAAAACTACGTAAAGTGTAAGTTTGTCGTAGACGACAAAACGGAGTATGACATAACCCGACAATCGAAATCCCGTCATTTGATCCCGGCGCATGCGCAGTACAATTCTCTCCAGAATTGTCGTGTTACGTCTTTCAAAATCACGACTTGCAAAAACTCGCTATTACTTCTGGTTCGACCGTGACCTGCAGGGTATTCCGGCGCCTCCATGGAGACCACGTTGAAACCCCATCCGCCTGAGTCAACAGCGCTAGGCGCAGTCTGCGGTGAACGGGCCGCCCACGCAATCTATTTAATTAATATCACATATTGATGTTTGGAGAAGTGTCCCCGACGATCGAGTTTAGCGAAATGTTCACAAGAGCCCTGTCATAATGAGCGCTGCATACGCTTTCCACATCTGAGCAACGGGGTTCAAAGTCCGGCTTTATTTGTGACGAGCAAACGTTCCCTTAACCTTCTCTGGTAAATTTCATTCTCCTTTTTGTTTCATTACGGGTGATTCACGACGTCAATCAAATGAGATACTGTCAGCAAGAAATGAGAGCAAAATGCAAACGCAATATAGATAGAGAGAAAAATCAAGTATTCGTTGAAAGAAATCAGTGAAATAATGGTAACTACAATAATAATTGCTACAAGCACATGACTACAAGTGGTGTAAATTGTCGACAAACTTTGGTGTTGATATTTAAGTAACTAAATCTGAAATGATGTTTGCAAATCTGCATTAAACATGAAATGCCATGAAAACTGTACTCGTTATGCATACCTACCGTACTTTTAATCAAAACGCCTCTGCAAAAGAAAGTGAGAATATTAAACTGCTTTGGGAAAACGATGACCAAGTGACTTATTAAAAATTACAAGTTCTTCATTAAACACATACCAGAGTAGGTCTGTCGTCTCCATTTATAACTAGTCCCATACAAGTTCTCCCTTAGACTTTTAAAATCATTTATTATGGTGGCTGAGTTGATAAATTTAGGCTGCAAAACCTGCTATTCTGCTATTCCCTTAAACATAACCGTAAATAGCTTCGGTATGGGGTCCCTGTATGTATAAAATTACATTGATTTATTTTCACAAAATTATTATAATTTATTAAGTCATCTATATCCGTGAAGAAAACCTTCATTTCATTATGATGTGTTATGGTGGTAAAGTCGTTTTGGCTACTGACATGATATCATCTAATATTACTTTATAGTTTTTACCTAATATGTGTGGGTGGGATTTTCACTAATGTGGTAACATTGTCTGGCTCTTCGGGGGTTGTTCTTACGTAAAAGAAGAAGACAAAGAAGAAGAAAAAGATGATGGAGAAGAATAAGAAGAAAGAAAGAAAGAAAGAAAGAAAAGAAAAAAGTAAAAAGAAAAAAGAAAGAAGAAAAAAGAAAAAGAAAAAAGAAAAAAGAAAAAAGAAAAAAGAAAAAGAAAAAAGAAAAAAGAAAAAGAAAAAAGAAAAAAGAAAAAAGAAAAAAGAAAAAAGAAAAAAGAAAAGAGAAAAATAAATAAATAAAGAAAGAAAGAAAGAGAGAGAGAGAGAAAGAAAGAAAGAAAGAAAGAAAGAAAAAAAAGAGAAGAAGGTTCAACAAGTCATTTTCAACTCCTCAAGTCGTTGATTTTTAAAAAAGAAACAACCGTAACCTTTTCGAAAATTTTGGCAATCAGCATTACACACGAAATATACGTCTCAAAAAACCACTTGCTCCAGGACTCTGGCGACCTCTTCTCGTGGGCGTGCCCTACGGCGGGGGCGCTGCTAGCCAATCAACGCGACGCCGGAAAGCGGCGTCTGTGGCGTCGACTAGGCACGTGAGGCCTCAGGCGCCGCGGCGCCGCGGCACAGCGCGCCTACTGCGGTGCTTTTAATTAATTTCCAAGTTGGCCCGACTTCATTACGCGTTCGCGCGCCCTGGCGCGCCCGCGTGGCAGGAATACCTTTTAACGCGCGCGCGTGGGCCGTCTGGACGTCGTTCGCACACACGCAGAGGCCGCCAAGGCCGCATCTGGGTCTCTCTCGTGCCGTGCTACCGGGCCCGGAATACGTATTGTTCCAATTGTTGAACACAGTGCTCGGATTGATTGATTTTTTCGTGTTTTCGGGCGCGTCAACTGCTTCGGTCATTGGTCCCGTTAGTGTAGTTCATGTTTTTTTCTCGGGAGATGGCGGTGATTTTCCCTCGCTGGATGGCGAGATCCGGCACCGACCTACCGTCGGCTAGTGGGGTTTCCCCCTAACCAGGACTCTCCTACCAGCGGGGCACCGCCCCAGCCGGGACAAGCTCTAAGCTCCCGACCGGTCTCCCGGAATATGTGGTAGTGTAGTGCATGTTAGTGTAAGTGTGGGTGTGTAAGGGGAGAGGATAGGACAAGGAAGAGGAAGGAGAGATCACGCGCGGTCCGTGGCCCGTTTGGTAGGGTACTGCTCCGGCATTTGCATGGTGTTGATCGGAGAAACCACGGAAAACTACCGATCAGAGCAGCCGGCCGCTAGAATTTTCCTCCAGACAGCGACTGAATTCGACCTAGTTGAAAAGCTAGTATCGAAAATCCTGCCGCCGTCAGGACTCGAACCTAGGACCTCCCGGTCAAAGGCGCTGCAGTGGCATCAGTCGATGCACTGAGCTACCGCTACGGGTTCGTGCCGTGTTACCGGGCTCGGAATACGTATTGTTCCAATTGTTGAACACAGTGCTCGGAGCTCGGCCGGCTACTGATACGACTGGGCTTACATGTACGCTAGCAATTTAGATGATTCCTATTCGGCTTGGTGGAAGTGGTTCCGTTTACACCGGTTTCATGGAATTTAATTAGTATCTGCGTAGATGAGGGAGTTTGGTGGGTATAAATAATTGTTTCTACTGGGTTTATATTGAATTGTTCCGGTTCTCAATAATCCATTAGTAGAAAAACTATTTGTTTTAAGGAAATTACGGACTTAGCTGCATTCCGTTTAATCTGCGTTCACATTGGAAAGCATATTCTATCATTCTGCGCTGCCCGAGGTTTCTGATTATGCCATATTATTCAATTTCGCAGTAACCTCACGTGGTAACATACTCATTTGTTAATATACATATTCATTGTATTAGAGATTATAAAGAACGATATACATGATATATATTCATATTCTTAAGTTATTATGAGATAGAATTTATAAATAAAATAGTTCGATGAAATAATTTCTCTCATCTTCATAATTAGCATGAGAGAAAAATACTTCGAAATAAAATAACTGTTTCTATAATGTGCGTTGAAATATGTACTTCAGTGGGGTTCCAGTATTCCGTGTACTTTATTTCCGATTTGTCACATGGTTTTGTTGAATTAAATAGAGCTGTAATGCGTATATGACACGGTACATAAACTATAGCTCTTTTTTTAATCTGATTATTTTCTACGTATCTCTTATAACCTTCTTTGTTTTTATTATGTGTTACAAGGAGTACGTTTGTTTCAAAGTTAAAGATCAGTAAGTGACTATAAAATAATCAATACGTATTTTGTTTTTCACGATAAAAATTCTTAGCCTAAAAATAGATTAAGTATTTTTTTCAATGTAAAAAGTTAAGTGTAAGTTCCCTATCAAAAAAATATGAACTACGAAAAGATTTTCACATTTCATTCTTATGTGTTACAAACAAGCAAAGCACAACGCGTTTTGAAACAATATATAGCATCTCACAAAACAAAGCACCATCTTCTTCTCTCTCGAGGCAAACCGTTAAGTGGTTAAGCCTCGCGTTAACTTCCGTTGCACCTCATGTCGGTATTAAGTGGCAATAGGTATACATAAATACCTACCCTAATGGGAGTTTGTACGTTGCTCGTAATTTCAGAGACTTTTTAGTTGTTAGTGAGTAATTAAAAAGTTTCAGTCAAATCTTCTTCGGGAGAAGTTGGGTAAGAAACTTCTCGGGTCTGCAGTGCCCTCCCCACCCCCTCCTCTCACCCCGGCCCCCTCTCCTCACCCCCACCCCTTCCCAATGCGCACCTCGCTCGTCAGACGAAGTTTGGCTGCTCCGGACGGCAGGGAGGTGGGAATTTGCGAAGCCGACCGGCTTAAGTTCCTGCTAATTCTGTTACGGTTTTTAATGACAGAATTATTAACTAAACATTGCCAACTACTTCCTCGTCTCAGAATGCGACCTAAAGTAGCCGATCGATTGTAAAAAGCGGCTTATAGGGCCAGCGCGTTCCGCAGAAGTCTTTCTCAGCAATTTCCCTCCCCGGCCTTCCGGAACAAAATCAAGATAAGCTCTTTATTGCACTTCAATATTTAATTAATTCGTTTCCGAACAGGACGAGACGTAAAACCCGCAGCGACCGGAATTACCGCTTTCCTTTTTATGCCGCAGAACGAACGCGTCGTCGCGAAGCCATTAAGACAAAATGGCGACATCTACAACCACGACACAAACTCGATATGAAACTTCCACGGCCCCCTTTTATGTTCCCCGGCGCGCTGCAATCGTTCCAGGAGGCCGTGGCGGGTGCGTCGCGGAGGGCGTTCCATCACAGGCCTTCGAACGGGAACGACTCGCAGCGGCACGTGGCGGTTTGCGGCGCGTGGCAACCGCGCGGCAAGGACAGTGAATTTCTCTCGAAACGCAATGACTTTTCCAGTCGATTAATCAGTACTTTACGTTATGATTGATTGATTGATTGATTTTTTTCGTGTTTCCGGGCGCGTCAACTGCTTCGGTCATTAGTCCCGTTAGTGTAGTGCATGTTTTTCCCGGGAGATGGCGGTGATCTTCCCCCGCTGGATGGCGAGATCCGGCGCCGACCTACCGTCGGCTTGTGGGGTTTCCCCCTAACCAGGACTCTCCCACCAACGGGGCATCGCCCCAGTCGGGACAAGATCTAAGCTCCCGACCGGTCTCTCGGAATATGTGGTAGTGTAGTGCATGTTAGTGTAAGTGTGTGTGTGTAATGGGAGAGGATCGGACAAGGAAGAGGAAGGAAAGATCGCGCGCGGTCCGTGACCCGTTTGGTAGGGTACTACTCCGGCATTCGCTTGGTGTTGATCGGAGAAACCACGGAAAACTACCGATCAGAGCAGCCGGCCGCTAGAATTCTCCTCCAGACAGCAGCTGAATTCGACCTAGCTGAATAGCTGGTGTCGAAAATCCTGCCGCCGTCAGGACTCGAACCTAGAATCTCCTGATTAGAGGCGCTGCAGTGACATCAGTTGATGCACTGAGCTACCGCTACCGGTACTTTACGTTATCTACCAGATGAAAAGGAAGGACATAAGTTACAATTTTTTAAAATTTAAGTGTGAGATGTAAAAACTAATGGTGTCTGCTTTAAAGGTAGTAATTGCTGACGCAATCTCGTATTTGTCTACAAAATTAATACGTCACGCATTTTAACAATTTATTTGTAATGATATTGGCAGTTCGTGAGAGATTATTAAATTTAAACAAACTTTATTTCTTCGATTATTTAAAATCATGCTTGAATGAAGGCAATGAAACCTCCATGAGACGAGGGTTATGAATATTTAAGCTTTTTTATCATTTCTGTTGCTTTTCATTTAAACATCTCATAATAATATTGTTGATGAGACATCGAAAACTCAAGTGAATTTTTACAGAAAAGAACTCATAAAAATGTCACTCTGTAATTTCATCAATAGTTTTCAGACATTACATCCAAAATAGGACTCTTTGTCTCAAAATGATCGAGACCAAAGAACTAGAAGTCTTGCTACATCATGAACATTTCTGCAATAGATCTGAGAAATACAACAATATAATTTGAAATAAATTCACAACAATAAAGCGTTGGGGGCCTGTGATAACCACTAGACGTTTACGCATGTTAGAAACGTGCAGTAATTGACTATATCATGCGTACACATTTCATGCTCGCAGTATCATACGTACACGTTTTGGCACGTTTCCCATTACCATTACAACTATTATCTCGCTGTCCTTCTTGCAGCGCGTTTTTAACACCGGTCGACCCTCTGCGTCGCCTGTATTCATAACATGTACAGTAGACCGCATCCACAGGAGAACGCTCAGTTCCTATTAACATGAAACCGTATCCAGCGAGGCGATTCCCTCATCAGAGCCGGCGCAAAACGCAAGGAGCGATCCCGCACGCACAGCTGCCCCGCGGCGGGCGCGCCCTGTGGCCTGTGGGCGGCGTGCGATCCGAACGGCCGCGCCGCACCGCGCCGTCCCTTATGGTCTGATTAGGTCGTTTGTAGACGCGCGGCGTCGCGTGGGCCGCATAAACAAGGAGCAGCAGCCGCCGCCCTCTTTACGACTCGCTAAAACGATGGCGCAGCCAAAGCGGGTATGGGTGGGGGTGGGGCGGCAAGAGAAGGGAGGGATGGGATGGGATGGGATGGGATGGGATGGGATGGGATGGGATGGGATGGAATGGGATGGAATGGGATGGAATGGGATGGGATGGGATGGGATGGGATGGGATGGGATGGGATGGGATGGGATGGGATGGGATGGGATGGGATGGGATGGGATGGGATGGGATAGGATGGAATGGGATGGGTTGGGATGGGATGGGATGGGATGGGATGGGATGGGATGGGATGGGATGGGATGGGATGGGATGGGATGCGATGGGATTCGATGGGATGGGATGGGATGGGATGGGATGCGATGGGATTCGATGGGATCCGATGGGATGGGATGAGATGAGATGGGATGGGATGGCGATGGGATTCGATGGGATGGGATGGGATGGGATGGGATGCGATGGAATGGGATAGGATGAGATGGAATGGGATAGGATGAGATGGAATGGAATGGAATGAGATGAGATGGGATGAGATGAAATGGGATGGAATGGAATGGAATGCGATATGATGAAATGAAATGGGATGGGATTAGATGGGATGGGATGGGATGAGATGAGATGAGATGGGATGGAATGGAATGGAATGGAATGGAATGGAATGAGATGAGATGGGACGGGATGAGATATGATAGGTTGATATGGAATTGAACAGTCGAATTGTTAGTGTAGATGCAATGGAGGGTGAGAGAGGGGTACAGGAGGGGGAGTGATAGTGGGGTTAGTGAAAGTCGTGAAGAGGGCGAGGTTGAAGATAAAGATAGTGAAGCTGGAGAGGATGGTGAATGGGCCAAATGGTGAAGATACCGAGGATGGTAAAGGCAGTGATTATGGTGAAGATGGCGAGGATGAGGGTGGCAAAGATGAGGGTGGCAAGGATTAGGATGGCGAGGATAATGAAAGTGGCTAGAATGATGAAGGAGCCTTTGAAGTTGAAGGTGGCGAGGATGGTGTAGGTGGCGAGAATGATGAAGATGGCGAAAATGATGAAGCTGGCGCAGATGGTGAAGATGCCGCACTCAATTTAAAACACCGTCTTTGACCAAATGTGTTTGGAAAAATAAATATTCTTTGTGAGCTGAAACTTCGGGTACCTTTCTCAAAAGTTAGAAGGCTTACTTTTCTGGCGTCAATAAAAAGCAGTGCATGTCTGACAGGTCAATTTGTCTTTCTAGGGTTTTTCTTGTACCTGCTGTAATGACTGCGCAAACACTGGATCCTTAACATCGGAGACCTCACTCCTCTTCACCTTCACCGCCGTGCAAAATTGCGTATGCTGAATATAAAGCCCATGCACTGCTTTTTCATTGCCTGTGAATAATATTGACTGTGTTGTAAGTAGTCCCTAAATGCAAGGACTCTAACAATAAATTGTCCCTGTAAGTGAAATAGAGAACTCACTAATTAGAGTTGCACTAGTTTTGTTCCAAAAGTATCATACATCGAGGACAAAAATCAGTAATGAAACGTACGTTGGATACTTCAAAATGTAGTATTATACCCAGGCATAATAACAACTAGTCGCTCTTAGAAATTAAGTCAATACTCCTACATTTCATGTGTCATGAATATCAACTCGTGAGTAATAGCCAACATTACATGCACATGAAAATATCATAAAGCTTCCGTGATATTTTTAGTTAGTTAGTTAATGCCTTATTTTACGTGGCGAGACTCGGGCCATCAGGCCCGCTCTTCCGTCTAACCTCGCAAATTTCGCTACGCTCCTTTCACCACCTAGCGGAGAAAGGAGGTATTATCTTGAGCGACGAAACAGGCGGATCGTCGATATTTTCGGACGCGTCAACTGCTAAGGTCATTAGTTCCGCAAGTTTTGAGTAGGTTTTTATCTCAGAAGATGGCGGTTATCTTCCCAGATGTGTGATGAGATTCGGCGCCCACATGCCCGTCAGATAGCGAGTTTCCCTCTACCACGTATCTCCCACCAGCTGGTCACAGCCCAGTCGGGGCAAGCTGTAAATTCCCGGCTGGTCTTCCGGCGTCTGTGGTAGTGTAGTGAATGTTAGTGTGAGTGTGTATGTAAGGGGGAGAATAGGACAAAGAAGAGAAAGGAAAGATCACGTACGGCACGTGGCTCATTTATTAGGGTACTTCTCCGGCATTCGCCTAGAGTTGATCGGAGAAACTCCGGAAAATTACCGATGAGAATAGTAGCCGCTAGAATTCTCCTCCAGTCAGCGACTGGAGTCGTCCTAGCTATATTAGCTAATGTCGAAAATTCTGTCACCAATATCGGGACTCGAACCCTAGGTCCTCCCTGCCAGAGTCACTGCAGTGACATCAATTAATGGCCTGGTCACTTAAGCCGGTGGGGAAAGCATGATCTGAACAGTATTTGTAACAGGAGTAAATATCGATTGATTATTTTGTGAATCAATTGCTGAGCTCATCACTTCGATAGGTGTACGCATGGTATTTCCCAGAATGTGGCGGTGTTCCTTCGAGCTAGATCGTAACATTTGACGCCGAACGACATGTCAGCTTCCGGGACTTTCCTACTTCCAAGTATCTCCGCCAGCGGAGGTCCTCCAGGGCACACTAACCATCGCACTGCTCTCCCAATATGTGTGGCAGTGTAGTGCAACCAACTAAGTATAAAGTGTGTGATTGTAAAGAAAGAGGAGTTGGTACGCACGAGTTCCAAAAGGCATTGGCCTGCTACTGATCGGAGCATCCACGGAACACAACCGCTCAGAGCATCCGGTAATTAGTATTCACCTCCAGACTGCGACTTATTTCGACGTAGCCAGTGTAATAGTGCAGAAAAGCTGCGACGGCTGGGAAGTACCTTCTGATTAAGTACCTGGTATCTTTTGATTAAAAACGCAGCAGTTCTAGCAGTTGTCGTGAGTCATTTCACTCGCTGTAATTTCGAAAAATTCACTCAAACATTAACAAAAATTGGTGAGGGCATGTGAACTTGCATGTTAGAAATGGTGCAATGGCAATAAATGGCAGTGCTTTTCTGGTATAGAGCAATGCCCACGACACATGTTAATGACCTAAATAAACATGGTTTGGCTGAAAAGTTCACATCAAACATCACCAAACTCATCACAACCTTCATGTCTATTGCCAACACAAGAACAGTGAAATCACATGTGCGATAGTAATACATTCCTCTTCGCTGTTCTTTAATGATTTTCTAACACCATCATTAAATGCAATCACCACCACCGCCATTATTAAGACTGCCAACATTTTTTACCATATCCATCATTTTGACTGCCAACTTCTCTTCAACAACACAAACACGACTACAAAAAGAATAAATATAAAATCCGCGTCGATAATCATACATACCTCCAACAACAAAGGAATTGCGCCATGGTCAGTACAGCTTTGGGAACAAGAAGCTAGGGAATTCGAGAAGCTGTAAGCCCATGACTATATTCCGGAGAAATGCAATGGGTTACAAAGAGAATGAAAGCACTACTTTTTCTTTAATTGCTCGAAGGGACGTATATTGTCGCAAGAAGAAATGACAGCAAACCTGCAATGTGGTGTTAATAACCATGAATTCACAATAAACGCCACGCTCTATGTAATTTGTAATTATGCGTTCATTACGTTTGAAAATTGCTTTCACAGGTGAGTTTTCACTTAAATTTTAAGGATTAGAATCCAATAAATCATGTTTTAGGGTAATTTTGTTGTTTTTATTCATAGAAGTGAAAATTCCTAGAGTATATATAAGATACTCTTACACATTAATTAAAATTCGAATATTATTTTAATTTGTGGATTCGAGAAAAAAATATATTAAAGCGGCACCAAACAATTCTAAGGCGTATTTGCGACATTAAATACAAAAAAGTAAAGATTGTAGTGTAAAATTTAAGTGAAATGGGGTGTGTGAAAGTAGAGCAGATACCCTAACATTTCGATTTGAAATGTGATTTTATTGAAGAAATACGAACATGAAAACTACAGTTGCATGTGCAAATAATCAGTAAAATTTAATTTCATTATACCGAAATATTACAAACTGTCACCCAAACACCAAAGTCTGAGCAAGACAGAGAGAGTCTTCGATGCTATATAACACATACAGTTAATAATATACATAAAATTACTATTTAATAGTTTTTTAATTGAATGTACGTAAATATAATAAAATTAGAATAAAAAAGAAATACATAAAAATTCGTTAAGGTCTCAATGATGCAAATTATGAATTAAAGCTCAAGGACCATGATCTTAGTATAAAACGGACTGATGGGCCACGACTCTCGGCAGAATCAAAAATCCAAACAATGTCCAGTGCAAGACGTAGAAGCCAATAAATCCTCGAAGTGATTCCGGTAGTTAAACACCAAAGCCCGGAGAGAACACGTGTAAAGCGAATGAGCGGCAGGTCGTCACGCCAATGGCCGTGAAGGCTCCTACGCCCAATCACCCACTCCCCCGCCCTCGCCCTCACCCTCGGCCACGCCCGGACCCGCACTCACCGTCACGTCCACACCGCCCCCACCCCACGCCCACCCCCACGCACGCCCCCGCGTCCGCCCCCGCGTCCGCCCCCGCGTCCGCCCCCGCGTCCGCCCCCGCGCCCGCCCCCGCGCCCTCCCCGCGCCCTCCCCGCGCCCGCCCCGCGCCCCACCCCACGCCCGCCCCGCGTCCGCCCCCTGGCGCGCTCCCCCGCGCCCTGCCCCCGCGCCCGCCCCCGCGCCCGCCCCCGCGCCCGCCCCCGCGCCCGCCCCGCCCGCCCCGCGCCCGCCCCGTGCCCGCCCCGCGCCTGCCCCCGCGCCCGCCCCCGCGCCCGCCCCCACACCCGCCCCCGCGCCCGCCCCCAGCCCCGCTTCCGGCCCGCTCCCGCCCCCAGCCCCGCTCTGGCCCCGCCCTCGGCCTCTCCCTCGGCACTGCCCCCCCACCCCCGCCCCATGCCCCGCCCCCGCCCCAGGCCCCGGTCCCGAGCCCGGCCCCGGCCCCGGCCCCGCTCCCCACCTGCAACCGCGCCCACCCCCGCTCCAGCGACTACCCCTCCATCCGCCCCTCGCCCGCCACCACACCCTCGTTCACGCCCTTGCCGTCGTCCCAGGCGGCGAAGCGCAAGTGCCGATGGCGCTTCCTAGGGCGAACGAGCAAACGAGCAAACGAGCGAACTGCGCGACGGGACGGGACGGGACGGGCGAGGCCGTCGGGCGAATCGCTTCTTAACTTAACGACGCCCTCACCGCGATTTTATTAAGGCCTCGGCGCGGCCGTCAGGGAGCAGCTCGTCTGCCCGGCGCGGCGCACAGCCGTTTGGAGCGCTGCACACTGGGTCACAATGGACGTCCAGCCCTCCAGAGCAAAAGAAGAAATGTCTTCTTCCTTACTTAAAAGAGCTGATCTATGTAAGACAGGTGGCTGCGATGACCAGTGGTCTGCGCGGAACGAAATCTTGTGGGTTGGAATTCCACTTAACACATGGATGTTTCATCGTGCGGTTGTGACGTGGAAGTCAATGACAAATTACTAAGTACACAGAGGGTTTCAAAATACGTTTACAAATTTTAGGGCTTTTAGAGAGAGCTAATGATTATATTTTGCTAAAGGACATGCAGAGAATTTTTCTCACGGAAGTTATAGTGTGCAGCCGACTTGATATTTTCTTATATTGAATTTTTCATTGATGGTGAAGATACAATGTATTTTTGTTTGCTGACTTATAGTTAATATTTCTAACGTAAACAATTGAAATATTGAATGATATGCGTTAGTACAGTAAACTAGTAAAAGCTATATTTAAAAAAAATGTGTCATTGACTTCTGTGGTCGGAAAGGCGCTGCAGCTCTATGAACTCCCTCCTTGGGTATGCCATGGGAACTTACGATGAGAAATAGCGTCTGACATTGAAGGGCAGGTGCTCAAAATAAAGTTCAATATTATTTGCCATTTCGTGTTTATTTATTTTGAATCGATGTTACCCATATTACATATTGCACTTGAAATTTGACAAGTACACGATATCTCTTTAGCAGCGTCAGAACATGGACCTGCCAAGTACCAGTGCAGGATGTGTAGCCTACCAATCAGTAGCAAAATTCACATGTCTAACTTTGTTACATGCGATTTCCCATTTCACTTTCATTGACAAAACCTTGTAACATTTATTCTGAGACCTTTATATAACAATATCAATGTCATCATACATTAAAGCACTAAACTGCTTACTGGCAGAAAGTATCAAACCAACTGAAAAACTGGGAACTAATGAAAAGTTTACACAGTTCAGGAACTTCAGCTTCTTTGTTTATGACCCCTTTTCCGCAGACAGGCTGCCACAGTAACAGTTTGGCATTGCCTTCCACTGAATTTATGATTAGGAGACAATAATTGTGGTTAGTTGAAGACGAGTGTGTCAATGATTGTGTTAAAGATGAAAGTTCAGACGGACTACATGACTGTGTGAGAAACTATCTACGCACACAAGTAGTATAAATAATCAGCCAACGTGATATTTGTATGTCAGTATTTAATGTTAGTAGAATTTTATCTGATCAGTAGTTTTCCGTGGTTTCTCCGATCAACACCAGGCGAATGCCGGAGCAGTACCCTAACAAACGGACCACGGACCGCGCGCGATCTGTCCTTCCTCTTCCTTATCTTATCCTCTCCCCTTACACACACACTTACACTAACATACACTACACTACCACATATTCCGGGAGTCCGGTCGGGAGCTTAGAGCTTGTCCCGACTGGGGCGGTGCCCCGTTGGTGGAAGAGTCCTGGTTAGGGGGAAACCCCACTAGCCGACGGTAGGTCGGCGCCGGATCTCGCCATCCAGCGGAGGAAGATCACCGCCATCTCCCGAGAAACAAACATGCACTACACTATCGGAAACTAATGACCGAAGCAGTTGACGCGTCCGGAAACACGAAAAAATCAATCAATCAATTCACTTATGGGAAAGTCGTGCTTTCGATTCCCACCGGAAATTTCCCACATATATTTAATATCCGTTATGTGGCGGAGAAAAATTCGTAGCGTAATCTAATCAATAGTTTCCTTGTTTTCGTGATTGCTTTCAGGCGACTTCCGGAGAAGTCGCACTCCGAAATTTGGGTAATGGATCGCGCGTTTTTTCCTTCCCCATTCTGACTCTGTTTTCAACTATACGACAAAGCGACATATACTTGTCAAATAATTGAAAAATGGATACCTTATTTGAATAGTAATATGCACTATTTATTATGTCGCTTAAACGTAAAAAATGATCTCGTATAAGTTCTGAATACTCGCAACCAGGATATGTGTCAGAACCAAAATTTCACGAACGTTTCGGAATGTATTATTCTGTCATCAGGGCCAATAATACTCAAAACGACATTGCTAAACATTTGCAAATAAAATAATTGAGAAAAGATGGTGCATTGTTAGCATTCACACAAACTCCAACATTATATTATGCTTTGTGCAGTTCAGTAAAATTATAGCACTCTTTTGCTGTGTTTCGACCCATCGTGCTGCGCGCAAGATGTCGACCATTGGAGGAAGAGGTCTCAACATCCTTCACGATTTGTTCTCCATAAAATTTCTTTTGAGGGAGTTCCCCTTCGCAAACCTCTTTCACAGGCCGTCATCCGAGAGGCGGAAAAAGAATGGAATTTGGAAAAAAGGAGATGTGAATTTTTATCGAGTGTTTTTGGCGGATACGCAATTGCTTCAGTAAACGTGTATAATATCTAAAATATCTATTGGGAATTTTAAAATGAAATTTGCAAATAAATACTATTTGCATGATATTTATTCAAAATATTGTCATTCAGGGAATAAAATTAATGTTTCCCTATTACTGAGAAAAGTACAAAAAGCATTTGATTTAACTGTTTTGACTTTACTTATCGTTTTTGACTTGAAATAGATATACTACACATATTTATGTGTATTATGTGATGATTAATTTTTCATGGGTGTTGTACAAAACAAACAAAAATACAATCATTTTCATATATGACTTACACTGCCGCTTCCACATGTGGTGTGAAAACGCCCCCGTGAACTCTTTTGTCAGTCAGAATGCAGGTATATTTTTAACTCTCCCAATTTATAGTGGAACACTTCTTTAATACAAAAGCAGTCAACGAACATTAGGGAACATGGAAGGGTGATTGATTCTGCTTTCAGTCACTGACTGTACTGTTGACTCAGCTCACTTTCAGCCATTTTACTATGAAATTTCACTATCTACACTTTCTAATATAGTGGATCCTAATCTGTAACTATCTTTTAAAAAAATGGTGGACGTGTTGTCTCTACTCCTGCTTTGTCATCGGAAGGGTAAGTGATAAAGCGCCACCTATTGCCAGGATCGGATACTACCACTACACATTGAAACCTTCCTGAAAGGCCACTCCTCTCAAAAACTGATTAGTTCTGGAACGGACACTAACACCTACGTATTGTATGTAAATTGTACTCATGTTAATAGGCCTCCCCCCTCCCCGACCACCGACAAGCCCCTTCAATGCAAGTTTTTTATTTCACCCTTTCTATGACACCACTTTCAAGAAATTGTAAAGCTGGAGTACAGTGGATGTTTAGTTCAAATCAAAAGTGGCAAAAGCAAAAAGGTAATTCACGCATCATGTCCTCTGACAGCTTCAATCTTCTAGGAAATCGAGAGGCCGGACGGTATTCCATGGCTACTGAATGGCCCCAGATGCTCGCTCCATTTTAGTTTCATTTCTTATGTGACGGCAGATATGAATGTGACGTAACGTTTAATGCTTTGAACTAATAGACCTTTCCTTACCTTCATCTTCCTGGAGAAGGTACGGTAGAATGTCAATGTCGGAAGTCAAGCCTTTTATCGGCTTGCACCTTACCAAGCGAGTGTTTGAGTTTGTGTTTGAAATCTGTGCCAAGCGTTCGATCAAGACTCATTGCTTGATGTTCTGTTTCAATTGTGCCAGGGCGATAAAAACTACTTTTGAGGCTTCTAAGATGAAGTATCATGCACACCCAAATGACATTATGAAAATGAAGATTTGTTACCAGTAGACTACGACTGGAAATGCAAAACCTGAAAATGGTTTAAACGTTGATTTTTAATCGAAAGTAGGAGGAGATATGGATACCATAATAAATGAATGTAGACAATAAAAATATGTCTGAAAAGTTATTTAGGTCAAAATAGGCAAAAAATAAAAATAAAATTTCGGCCAAATATTTTAGATTTCATAATTCTTGCTGCCAAACTCAAAGCGTTTATTATTAGGTGAAAATGGAACTTTCCTTAACATCTGATGCCTAGTAATAATAAACCATATTTTGTAAAAAGAAATATATTCCCTCTAATATGCAACCATCCCTCTAAACGACCATTTTTTCATGGAATCAACAGTGGTCGCTTAATACAGGTTTCACAGTACATGATTTACAATAATTGAGTACGATTTCTTCTATTTAGTACACAAATATAAAGATTCTACGTAATTCTATCAATATCCTACACCATGTTAAAAATTATAAAAATCGCCTAAATCCAGAACATTGGTAAATTGAATTACAAATATTCTTAATTTCTCACATCCAAATTAGCACGGTCGAAACATAAAGCCATCTATTGAGTGTTTCTGTACGGATGCATCACGTCATTTTTCACAAAATAGAATGCGTAATATAAACGAAATAATCGTATAAGACCACTCGTGTGTTGGGAAATCATGGATTTATTTCTTACCAATATTCCAAAATATTCCGAAAGAAGAAAGTTTTGTAATTTATTGCGAGATTTGGTTGTTCGGAACATCTTGTAAAAACTCAACTTGTATTATGATGAAAATGATGAATCTAAGTAATTCTGCATGATTTAATGTTGTGAATGGTCTTAGAATATATGCTGTGAGGCACATTCAATTTATCCTTGAATTTTGTGGATTTTTGTCAATAGACAATTATTGAACTCTAATCAGATTCAGATTATTGAGGAATTTAGTTTGCTGGGAAAGAAATTACATTTCCGTAACAAATATGTTTCTGTTTCATTCATGTCTATTTTTCTCTTGAATGTTCTACACCTTCAAAATATTTCTAAAACCTTAGATTTTTGAACAGAAATCTATTGTTTTAACAGATTCTGATTATTTTTTTATTTTACGTCAAAAAACAGTAAAAACTGCGTATGACGTGCTATGGGGAAAAGTTAATTGTGTGCACATTTTCAAAATTCTGTGATCCCTACACTAAGTGATATACTACTTGAATTTTGAAAAAAAAAGTTAAAGTAAAAAAAAAAAGTTTTCCCATCATATTTGCGTCAATAATAATAATAATAATAATAATAATAATAATAATAATAATAATAATAATAATAACTGTTTAATTTTCTTCCAAATTCTGTCTATATTAAGTTTTTTTCTGATTCTGCCTACATTATGTTTCCCATTAATGTACTCGTATGATTTTTATTCAATACTATTCACCTTTCATCCTCCCCTCACCCCAAACAATTTCATTTGCCAAACATTACACACATTCGATGCTGCATTGTCACCCCAACAAGTCTTCCATGCTTCCCGGACCCAAGGCCCTCTGCATCTCCCTTTCAGCAGGCGCTGCTCTCAGGCGAGCGTAGGGCGGCGGCGGTGGAGGCGCCGACGCGTCGCCGGGGACGAAGGCAGCTCCTTGGAAAATCCATTCAGAGGGCCGTTAGGGGCTCCGGGCACCCCGCGAGACGCCTCCCCCACCCCTCCCCTCCCCCCACTCCTTGCGGCGGGCGGGCGCCGGCGACGAGCAAACACTCCCATAGAAAATTTCATGATTGCGCCCTTCCGCGCTTATTTGTTTTCGATATATGAAATATCGGCAGCCCGGCGCCCCGCCCCCAGATGTCGCTAGGAATGCGCGACGGAGGGGGGGGGGCGGGGGGCGGAGCGGGGGCGGCGCGGGTCGCAGGGTGGCGTAACGCTGAGCGAAAGGAATTTTATTAAACGCAGCAGATGTCTGGTGGAGGAGGAGAAGGGGTGGGGGTGGGGTGGGGGTGCGAGGGCGACGGCGGCGGCGGCGGTTCGCATCGACTGCGAGGGGCAGTAATTGCCATCGCAAAGTGAAGGCGCAGTAGAACGCCCATGGTGCCTGGGCGAGCTTTCGCCGGAGACGTCGAACGTTCGCTGGGACCTGTCAGTGTAGGGCCACTTCGGTTTTCCTGCTCAGAGGCTTGGTTTGATACTTTCAACCAGTACTTTCCGTTTGGCTAATTTGTTTTCGTAATAATCTGCAGTTATAGTGGATTTGCAACCATAGAATAACGAAAATCATTTGCACTCCGTTCTTAAAGAACAATCGAAACAAATGAATTGGGGTTAAAGATAACGAATAAGCGCTACTACTACGCCTATTGATTGACTTTTCCGGGCATCGGTTATTAATCCCGTTAGTGATGTGGATATTTTATTCCGGGTGAGGGCGGTGTCCCTCGGTCACCGGACGGTGAGGTCCGGCGCCGACCTGCAGCTCGCCGCGCAGGGTAGTTCCCCCTCCAGGTATTTCTTGAGGGATACCGCCCCAAGCGAGACAAGCTCTAAGATCCCGACATATGTGGTCATGTAGTGCATTGTGTGTGTGTGTGTGTGTGTGTGTGTGTGTGTGTGTGTGTGTGTGTGTGTGTGTGTGTGTGTGTGTGTGTAAGGGGAAAGGATAGAACAAGTGCAACGAAGATCATATTGTCGGTGACCCGTTTGTAGTCGAAAATCATGTCACTGTTTGGACTCGATCCTAGGACCTCCCGGTTACAGGCATCCATCCTGAACTTGTCACATGGAAGAAGTCACACTGCGATATCAGTTATAATTGAGTAGCTTCTTGCAAATTATTGAACACTTTTTTTATATTTTTTTCGATTTAACGAGTAATTGTCGAGAAAAAAGTTTTTAACGTTTTTTTCGTTTATTTTGATTTTTGTCGTTTTCAGCGCCATCTATCACGAAGCGGAAAAAAACGTTAAATACAAAAGTTACCTTTTTCCAGGAGTATTCAAATCTGCAATAAGAGCGGAATTCTCATTAATTTTTTTTTATTTTTCTCCACTCCCAGTGCTAGGGGATCGAGTTTCTATTACTGAATGGGCCCGTCGATAGAACTTTTACCACCCACTTTTCTTGATCCGCTGCGCACTTTTTGAGATATTCCTAAAACCAATTTTAAATGGAACACCTGAAGATCTACTCTCACTAATTGGGGACCTCTTCCAAGAAATTCTTTAATCCACAAATTGTTTTTATTGTCTACTCACGTTTCTACCAATTTCACAATTGGAAGTCCAAGTAAAACAAGATCAAATGTCTGATAAGAATCTAATGTAATTTCATCAATCATATTTCCTTTGTGTAGAGCATCTGCTGTGTCCTGGAATAGTGTAATAATGTGGTTCTCACAGGAATACCCAGGACGAAAACCGTGATGATTTTTAAATAGCCAGTCAGTTGTATTGAAAACTCGTCTAACATACTCCAGAATGACGTGTTCCATATGCTTGCAGACGATTGATATTAAATTTTTAAGCCTGTAATTGTTAACAATCTTCCTGCACGATACAATTTGAATTGGTACTACGATTAGCTCTTTCCTATTTGGAGGAATCTTATAATTATATATATTGACATCCAATAATCACGGCATGGTAGGCAGTTGTGACTTCCCCTCATAATTTCAGAAATTCTTCTGGTATTCCATGAGGAGAAAGAGATTTATTTCTCTTTATTTATTTCTCTTTCCTTCAAATTATTTATACATAGATTCTAAAAGTTTCAATTAATAGTGCTGTTATAGTTACTGCGGTTGATCCTTTGATGAAGCCTTTTTCACTGTCATCTATAGTTCACGAACCGAATGCTCTGCAGAACGCTGGAATATTTTTTTTTTGTTTTTTTTCGACTTTACACAAATGTTGCATATTTGTGTTATTGGGAGAACTGTGTCCATGCTTTTTGGTGACCGTCAAAATCTGCTGCGACAACTCGTAACAGAATGTTATTTTCATGAAGTCTAGTTTTTCTAACGAGGGATGAGCACTTTTCTTTGAAGTATTTGTATATTTCATCTGGTGTTATGGAAGGGTGTGGATTTTTAAAGACTATTGAATATTGTTTATTTGACGGGTCCTTGTAAGTATGATGTCGTCTTTTAGTCTATATTAAGAATTGGATCGCTTTTCTAAAATCAGTTACAGTATTGAACATGAGTTTTAGTTTAGTATTAATAAAGTTCGAAGCGACCTTGTTTGTTATTTTACTCTAGATTTTTTTGTTGAATTCTGAGGGGTTTGCGATATTGTTTACGTGTATGCGTGGATTCTAACATTTTCCGCTACTTCTAAGATATACCAAATGTTATAAAGAAAAACTTGATACAAATTTGGTCGAATATTAGCTTATTTTAGGCCATTGGTACCGGGAAATGACAATATCCAAATTGTATAACTCATTTACAAAGGGAACGTATGTTATCCATATGACAAGATGAAAATAAAACCTAAATACTGCAGCGAGAGTTTCAGGACTCATGAGCGCTCGAGGCTTGGATAAACAGTAAACTTTCTCTTTCAGTGCTAATGATCCTATACTTATAGCTACTGACTACTCACAAGACATATAATCCGTCACCAGAATGATGCATAGTTTATATCCTCATCCCACCTACAAAACCATAAAAGGCAAATTCACCAGGATTATCAGGAAAATCAACTCAGTATCTCATACTGCAGATGAATCAAGTACTGCAACAGACACCACTATAGAAATCAACACCAGTCAATGAAAATTCTTCAGTGGAATGTAAATGTCTTTCACCCCACAGTAGAACGTATATAGTACCTATGTAATCTAACACACCCTGACATCCTATGTATCCAAGAGACCATCAATTTTAAGCCTCCAAGCACGGTAATATCAAAGGGTATATTTGCTCCTTCAAAAACAGAATTAACACCAATCATGCCAGTGGTGGTGTAGCTATAAATATCAAAGACCATATTCCATACCAAGAAGTGATTATTCAATCAACCATTGAAGTTAGTGCTATAAGGATCCTATCACCTGTTCAAATTAATACACATAATATCTATCTACCAAACAGCTACAAGTTTTCTGAACAAAACGCAACTGATATTATTAATAAGATGCAAAAATCATTTCTCATTATGGAGGATTTCAACAGCCATAATCTAATTTGGGGATCCAATAAAACTGATAGCAGAGATATTATGCTTGAGGAAGTATTTGATAAACTAAATACAATTGTTCTTAATACTGCAAACCTTACTCATATCAATACCTGTAACAATTTTAGTGCCATTGATATTTCCATTTCCTCCACCAAATAAGCCTACAAATGTTCATGGAACATTCTACGTTACCCCTATTTTTAGTTATCTATTTTTTAAACATTAACAACACTTCCAACATTTATAACTATGATCAAACTATCCCAAGGCGGAATTACAACAAAGCTAACTGGAATCTTTATAGTTATTTGATCAAAAAGTACTTCCCTAAAACTGATGTCCTTCTAGAAATTGAAAACATTGACACTATCATCAATTCATTTAACGATGTCATAACTAAAGGTGCAAATGGATCAACTGAATCAATCAAATCACCAAAAAGGACCAAACTAATGTATTGGTGGAATGGCAAATGTAAACTGGAATACAAAAAATACAAATATGCCTTCAAAAAATATAAAAACATAATACTGAAGAAAATAAAATACAATAAAAAAGATGAGAGCTGTTACAAGACCATAAAAGAAAACAAAGGAAATCCCCGGTACGTCTCAAGTATATCAGTACATAAAAATATTAATGAGTCATGGGCAAAAATAAAAGCTATGTAAGGAATAAAAAATGTTAACAAATTTCTCACTGTCAAATAACCAAATCATTACAGACCATAATTCAATTGCATGTAGCTTTGCCAAAAACTGTAGAACATAAAAATAGACATAAACCTTCCTGTAGCACAAAAACGACCAAGAGAACCTGACAGAACTTACAAATAATCAAAACTTGGATCCTTATCACCATCTCAATGATTCTATTGGAATTAAAGAACTTAATTCTGCTGTTAACTCTAGGACTAGGAACTCATCACCTGGTCCAGACGACATTCCATATATTCTTCAAAAAAATCTACTCCTAGAAGTAAAGAAACTCTGTTAAAATATATAAGATAATATAAGATACAAATGCATTTCCTGAACTATGAAGATCAGCTATTGTTATACCTATAACAAAGCCTTGAAAAACCCACACAAAAAATTACAATTGCAGACCCAATTCTCAAACATGTAATATGTGCAAAATTCTGGAAAAAATAATTAACATAAGACTCGGATTAATTCTTCACTTTAAAAACATCATATCCAACTATGAATTTTGTTTCAAAGCAGGTCACTCAACTACTTCTCACCTAGTATGTATTAATGCATTCAAGAAACCCTTGCTAACACACAGCATGTTCTAGCAGTGAGCCTTAATATCGAAATGGCTTACGACATGGTGGGAATCCATAGATTCATGACAAAATTACAGGAATATGGACTGAAAGGCCACATATTTCAACTCATCAAGCATTTCACCACATAAAGGACTTTTAATGTGAGAGTTAATGGTAGTCATCAGTATAACACCTGGGGAATGGACTACCACAAGGTGCGGGACTTAGGGTTACTCTATTCCTGATTAAGACATCGCAATGATGACATAAAATGTGCCACTTTAACTTAAAAATGTCAATTTTTATCGATAAATTTGTTGTACTTACTGCGACAATTCTACTTTCAATTGTTTTGCACTTCTCCACATTCTATGCGTTTTTTTCAACTGACTACGTAAGTTATTTAAATGTAAATGTTTAAATGTTTTATAGGTAATAACAGTTACTGAAAAAAATAGATATTATGAAATATTTTCATTCAAATTTTAGGTTAGGGATGTTTATCCTAATTAAGTTCACAATTCTCGGCGGAAACGTTGGGTGTATAAGCACAAATAATGCGTGTGTTGTAATCAAATGTACGTATTTCAAATTGAAAAGTTCTGTAATTGTAAAATATTAACCATTATTTAAGAATGTATCACATAAAAATATGTATAATGAATATTTAATTAATAACGTTCAATGCAGACGACATATTAAGATACTAATTGTAAAATATCCTAAAATATGTACAGGAAGCAAATGATTATAATAAAATGTTTCAAAACGGTTTACTAAAGATTTTTTTTATTTTTCCTTATTTTAATTCATAAGGCAACGTAATATCAGCCGTAATGATGTGAGAAAAAACGAAATATTTTTATTATATGAGATTATTGATTGATCAGATGCAGACGATAAAAATGTTATAAGCCATTTTAACTTTGGACATATAATTATACAGTGCATACAATGTTTCCAACGTGTTGTGGTTCCCTCCATGAAGCAGGATTAAATTTCTTCCAGGAAAATATCGGTGTTTCTCCGAAATTCAAAACGGAATTAAAAATATTGGGTTACAGAGAGTCCCTTTGAAACCATTGCGCAAACGATACTGTTCATAGGCTGGCCGTTTCAAGCCCAAACTCGGAGCTGGCATAGCGCGTTCCCAGAGGATGTCCTTTGTTTCCCTTCGGTTTTTTTGAACGGCACACAAAAAGCTCTGTAAGTGAACATACGAAGCAACTCTTGCAATATATCACTGAGTACTTTCATTGTATAGATGCCTCTCAGAGAATATTTTCAAAGGCTTCTGCTGAAGACTTCTTTGAATAAATGTGGAAACGTATATTAACGAGCTGGTTAAATCATGCTTTCCTAAAAATGGATTTACATCTCCTTTGTATCTAAGTAAAGTTCAAATTAACAGTTATAAAAGTAATCGTTGAACCAATTTCAATATCAAGAGATAACTTTGTATTTGAGAAATGTTTCTCTATGCCTAAACGAGACTTTTGAGTGTCATTTTGTTTGTATTCTACAGTGTGCTGGCGGGCCTATATTTGATTTGTTTGTGATCTTCAGTTAGCAGGAAAAAAATAAGCACTAAAATTGATGATTTAGTAATTGTATGCGAAATTTTGAAGGCATCATTATGTCTTTTTTTAAATATTTTTTTCTTTTCCTTTATATCGAAAAAAAGGTTGTGAGCTAAATGATCTATCTACCACAGTTTATATTATATAGAAAATGACAGTAACAGTTAAAACCAAGTAAAATTACACTCACTTTATTTTCATCACCCAACAAAGTATTTGACAGTTCGCACAAACTTTCACAGATAAAATTATGAATTGAAGTGCTATAATGAATCTCTAAGTTAAATGATTAATTATCACACATTAAAATTATACATTTTTCAGTATTACAAACTTTTAAAATGTAAGTTTGGGATTTATCTTACCACCGAAATTGTGATTATTTATCTCTTATAAAAATTAAGTATTACTTCCAACTAGATGACTCCATGCTACTTACTAAAGCAAAACAAGTTTATAATTTAGAAAGACAGAATTAAGCAGTTCCACGCTCCAAGAAAATATCTATACTCACCAAGCCAAGTAACCCCAATACGGAAATAAAAACCTTCAGACAAATAATTGGAATGACACCATTACAAAACAAGATATTCTCTTGGGTCTCCCAAAGAGGTCCATGGGTCGTGTTAAGGTCACGATATAATCAAGACAAACAGTTGACACCGTATGCAACAGTAAATAACGTATTCAATTTAAATGCGAACTAGATCTCAAAATAGAGAAGCACTGGCTCTGAGATTGTTTTTAATAAACATTCTTCCTTCCTTGACGCGAGAGGTTATAAAACATTGAATCCAGGAATAAAAGGAGGGTCCAGTGGGATTAATATTTTTACAATAAAGAACTGCACTCGGGGGACTGAGTAACAAAAGTAATGAATTTGTTAAATTCTGCATATAATCAGATTAATGTCAAATATAACTAAGCATTAATGTGAACGCACGCACTGATTAGAACATAATGAAACAATTGAGAATAATAACTCTGCCGTAAAATTATTATGGCTTTCGTGAAAAATTAGTGAACATAAATCTTGCAAAACTGTCCTTAATTTATTGTGTGGTACACACAGTGGGTTTGCGGAAACAGAATAAATTGAATACAAATGCTATTCGCATGCAATTTCAAGCTGGTGGAACACAGCTTATTATTAAGCTCACAATGAACAATATAATATTCTAGATCAGGAAACAGTAAGCCTCCAATGCAGTCAGAAAATTCGCCCAGCCACAATAAATTTTACTGGGGAAAAGGCGTAATAAAACATTAATTTTAATTATAATAAAATGCAAAAGAGTTTTATTGTGCAATATAATTATCACTCTGTATGCAGTCACCACTAAAATCAAATTTACGAACAAAGTTTTTTGTGCTTTACAAAGTTAAAAGAGACACCTCTCTACGTCACAGTTCTAAGCTCTTAGAGACTTTTGGATGAACGTTATATTTCAAATATCAATAAAATATTTTAGTTCCTAGGATATATTTGTGATATTACAGAATAATACAAACTCGTTTTCATTATTAGAAACAAGTATCATTAATTTAATTATCTATCAATATGGCTACTATACTGAAGTTTGGTTGGTTTTAGTAGATTTTTTAAACTTTCCAATCGCATAATACCATCTTCTATTTTAAAACGGCTTTTTCAAAATTCACACTTTTCTAAAAATAGATATTTCTCATAATTGATATTTTTCGTGAGTCAATATTTTTTTCAAAACTATCATTAAGATTCTTCTTTTTAACATGTTTCGTTGATCATAATTTTAACATACTTTATCGATTTTCATTGTTTATTTTTTAAGAAGTAGTTAATTCATGGCTGAATGAAATTATATTTACGAATTTCCTACATTAGTAGGAAGGTAGAGTGTAGGAATAGTACTACTTGTTTACAAAAATAAATAAATATTACATTTTTTATCCAACGTCATCTGCAGTTTTGTTTAGCACTGATCTAAAGTCAAGAAATCTAAGTATAATGTACATCCCTTATCCTGCAGCAAGCAAAAAGGAAATTATGATTTTTAATATTGTTTTTGTAATCTTGAGTTACAGTTCCTATTTATATGATCTTACTGATAGCAATATTTTTGCTGATAACTATGACTCGTGCCATCGTTGTAGTTATTCTCCTCGATAGTTTTTCGGGATTTAATGCATACTGATTGATAATATCTGATAACAGCATTTCAATTTTTTTTAGAAATTTAAACCATTTTCTAATTGGCTGATTAGGTGTTCATAGTAGCCTATTTTCTTTGGACTCTTCCCTTTTCATTTGAATTAATAGCATCCTCCAAACGTTGTGATACATACTGAATTGTGTGTTCAAGCCTAATGTAATTTCTGAACATGAAAAGAGATCTTCCAAACCAATATTTCATAAAAAATGTACTGCAGTTTGTGTTTTCCCACAAAAATTTTACCATAAAAGGCGAGTATATCTGAAAAAATAGAAGGCAATTCGTATTTATATATTGTATTTCTGAAAATCCGAAATATTCACTATTACCTTTATAAGTCAAAACGCGCATGTATTGCAAAGAATAAATAATTCAAAAACAATCACGATATTCATAATAATAATAATAATTGATAAAGAATAAAAAGCTAAAGATATTAGTGCAAATAAATGAATGGATGGAAGAACGATTGAATGAAGGAATGAACGAACAAACGAACGAACGAATGAACGAACGAATATATAACGAGAGAACTGGCCAACCAGCGTGCAGAATGTCAACTTCCGTGAGCAGAAATAAGAAGCAAGTGAGCTATCACGTACGCTACGCGATTTGCCCCCTTCTCATTCTTTCCCTAAATCCTCCTGCCTTCTCTAACCTGCGCCGTTCTTGCCCCACCACCAGGCAGCATCGAGGCGGCGACCTCCCCCCCCCGCCAGGCGCGCGCTCATCGCTATGCGCGGCGCGGCCCCCAGAGAGCGCGGGGCGGCGCTGAGCCGCCTTGCGGCGCTCATTATGACCTGATTAGGAGCGGATTATGCGCCGGCGGCGGCGGCGGCTGCGGGCGCGAGGGGCTGGCGGAGGCGTCGGGGCGGGGCGGGCAACGTCACACATATGCGCGCACGTGGATTACACTACGGCGGGCTCGCTTCGCCGCACTCGCTGTCGTTGCCCTCACCACCGCAGCCCTCGACATCGCCGTCCTCACCACCATTGTCTTCGCCACCACTGTCCTTGCCGCCGCCGTCGCCGTCACCACCACACTGTCACTCACCGTCACCACCCTCACTGTCACCATCCTCACTGTCACCACCCTCACCGTCACCAGCCTCACCGTCACCGCCCTCACCGTCACCGCCCTCACCGTCACCGCCCTCACCGTCACCGCCCTCACCGTCACCGCCCTCGCCGTCATCGCCCTCACCGTCACCATCCTCACCGCCGCCGTACTCACCGTCACCACCCTCTCCGTCACCACCCTCTCCGTCACCACCCTCTCCGCACCACTCTCACCGTCACCACTCTCACCGTTACCGCCCTCACCGTCACTGCCCTCACCCTCACCGCCACCTCCCTCACCGTCACCAACCTCACTGTCACCACCTGACCGTCACCACCCTCACCGTCACGCCCTCACCGTCACCACCCTCACCGTCCCTCACCGTCAACGCCCTCCACCGTCCAGCACGCCCTCACCCAGTCAACACCCCTCACCGTCACCGCGCCTCACCACGTCTACTTCTCACCGTCAACGCCCTCACCGTCAACGCCCTCACCAGCGTCTGCGCCCTCGCAGTAATGGCCTCCCTGCGTCACCATCCTCACGCCGCTCGTGCTCACGTCACGCCCTGCTGATGCGCCTGCCCGTCACCGCCCTCACCGTCACCGCCCTCACCGTCACCGCCCTCGCCGTCATCGCCCTCACCGTCACCATCCTCACCGCCGCCGTACTCACCGTCACCACCCTCTCCGTCACCACCCTCTCCGTCACCACCCTCTCCGCACCACTCTCACCGTCACCACTCTCACCGTTACCGCCCTCACCGTCACTGCCCTCACCCTCACCGTCACCGCCCTCACCGTCACCAACCTCACTGTCACCACCCTGACCGTCACCACCCTCACCGTCACCGCCCTCACCGTCACCACCCTCACCGTCACCGCCGCCGTACTCACCATTACCACCCTCGCCGCCGTCGTCGACCCAGCCGCGGATCTCGTCTCCGCCAGGTGCACTTATCGCGGATAAAGGACCCCGGAGCCCTCATGGGTGGGCAAGTGAACTCTCGCAAAGATGGTGTTGGAAGTCACGTGTGGAATGTTTCGAAACTGGGCAACTGTGTTGAAATTATCTGCAGTCAAATGGGCTCAAAATGGTTTAAGCTGTTTTCTTTCATCATCATGACTTTGCAATATAATTCGAGTGAATTAATTTGTTTGCATTTCAGCGAACTTTCATTTCATGCAAACACAATTTGCGATCTTTTGCACCATTTACAACGTAGTGACAGTATAATTTTGTTCATTCGAAACAGGAACGCTGTATTCTTGAATAGTGTTTCAGTGCTTCAGAAACAAAACACTCAGAGACCCTTATTGTTAATTAAACTCCTTTATTTGGATTTGTAATTTATGCAGTTATTTTCAACCTATTTTACGACACGAAAGTACGAGAATGGGGTGAAGGTGAAATACGACTTAGTTATTTCGCGTTATATCTAGTGAAAGGAGAACAAATTTATTCAATGATATTGATTTCAGAATACGTCCTATCTTCACGTGAGGTCTCAGGCTTCTGGAGGCAGACATTCGAATACCTTCGGTTGTTTGCGGTAAATCGCGTAAATTGTTTTGTCGATATGTTGGTTCGTCATGATTGGGCTGTTGATCAACTACAGACAAAGCATACAAAACGGGTCTCTCTGAGAGTGAGAACATTTAAGCAACAATACCTTTGATTAAGTTGTACAAGTATGCGTTGGGAGTTCTGTTTTCATATTTTCACAGATATCTATTTCTCCCGCCATTTGTTGACTTCCTACTCATTGACCCAAGCTCAACTTTACTCGCTGCAGGTTGCAAGACTTCATAGAACACGCTTTAAAATACCCGACATTATCCAGCGAATGAGAAGATGATAGTTAACCAAACCAAAGCATTCACCAAACACATCTTTTGTACCTTTCCAGGAAACTAAACATTAGGGAAAATGTTTCGCACAGCGTTCTCGGTTCCAACGATGCACAGTGGTGGTGGTGGGGGAGAAGCATGACAGAACACCGCAAGTCGATTCGGAGAAGCGTTCTATTATGCTGGCGAAGAGAGTACGCCGTTGCTGGACATGGGGCGAATGCGTCGGTTGTTGATTGATAAGCGATGACAGTGGAAGTGGCAGTGAAGGCAGCGGGCCGGCGGGGACATCGGACCGGCGGACGCGGCGGTGGGAGCGAATACAGTTCGTGGGAATGGAGATGGCGGTGCCGGTGTAGTGGGCGACGCTAGGGGCGGTGGCACTGGCGAGGGGGCGGGGGCACCGACGAGTGGGGGAGACGGAGAGAGCGGCGTGAGGGCGGGGTCGGTGGGGGCGCGGTGGGGCGTGGGGCAGTGTGGAGGCAGGTGGGAAAGCGGTGGGGGCGGTGGGGCTGGGGGTGGGGGTGGGAGCGGTGGGGCGTGGTGGGGCGGTGGGGGCGGTGGGAGCCACGGTGGGAGCGGTGGGGGCGGTGGGAGCGGTTTGGGCGGTGGGGGTGAAGAGGGCGGGGGACGGTGGGGGCGGTGGGGAGCTGTGGGGGCTGTGGGGGCTGTGGGGGTGATTGGGGCTGTGGGGGCGGTGGGGGCGGTGGGGGCGGTGGGGGCGGTGGGGGCGGTGGGGGCTGTGGGGGTGGTGGGGGCGGTGGGGGCGGTGGAGGCGGTGGGGTGGCGAGAGCGGCAGAGGCAGCGGGGACGGCGGGAGGCGGTGGGGCGGCGGGAGCGCCATAGGTATCGGGGACGGTGGTGGCCGCGGGGG
This sequence comes from Teleogryllus occipitalis, assembly GCA_011170035.1. Lineage (NCBI taxonomy): Eukaryota > Metazoa > Arthropoda > Insecta > Orthoptera > Gryllidae > Teleogryllus > Teleogryllus occipitalis. Next base: position 15,698 of record BLKR01004788.1, on the reverse strand, counting down.
CGGTGGGGGTTGCGGGTAGCGGGGAGGCGACATGGACAGCGGGGGCGGCAGGGGTTGCGGGGCGTGGCGGGGGCGGGGAGCGTAGGGGTAAAGGAAAGCGGCAAGGGGGGTTGCAGCGGAGGTGGCAGAGGAGATCTGGGCGGCGGGTGCGGCAGGGGGCCGGGCCCGCAGTGTTGTCGCTGGCGGGCGTGGGGGGCGTGGCGGTGGAGGTGGAGGCGCAAGGTCGCGAGCGCAACGTCGAGGTCCCCGCGGGCGCCGCATACCCAATGAGCCCGGCCGAACCCGGCCCCGAACCCACGCCCCTCCCCTCCCCTCCCTCGCCGCGCACCCGTAGCTTGTTATTCGCCGGGCGCCCCGGGCGGCTCGCAGCCGCTCGAAACAAGCAATTAAAACAGCCTCGGGAGCATTAGAATTGTAAATACCACGCACCGCTCCACAAAAATCGCCAAGTCCTGCGGCCGTGCAGGCCACCCGCCGCACACCTATGCGCCTTATGCGAACCCATGAGCGACAGGGAGAGGGTGAACTGCGTAGCCACACGTACTGTCAAACACTTGTCGGCATATTACTCAACTTAACGGAAACGCAATGTTTTTCATCAGTGTGCAATCTGACGCGACTCTCTATTTTTGGCGTTTTGAGATGTGTTGAAATATTTACGTTGTCATTGAGCAATTGTGTTTCAGGAGAATGTAAAGAAAATATGAAGTGACAGAAACTAAAATATTCGTAAAGAAAATGAAAAAATACATCTACTATCAAATACCCTTCCATGAAGCAAATTTTCGGAAGAAAATCTTCCTACAATACTTACCGATACAGTTCTTCACTTCCATTAAATTAAGTTTGCTCCTATCTTTTATTTTTCTAGAGCGTATTTTAGTGATCAAGGAAAGCTCATAAAGTTGCTTTTATGTTGCTTTTACCTCTCTTACTATTATAGGATTGTTACCTGATGTACCCGTTTATTTTACGATCGTCAAAATGATTTTAAAAAAAGGTAAGAAGGAAATATTTTCTCTATGAAATCCATATAATGGTCCCCTCTATGTTGAAATGGAAACAACCGGTCCTGCCAGACAGAGTTTCATCTACGACTTCTGTATTTCAACGTTAGCCGACGAGTCGAATCAAATAGCTTTCAACGGTCGGGTTCGGAGATGGCACTGGAGCGATAAATTGCCAAAACAGAAGAGAGTCAGACAAATCGGGATCGATTAATGACGTTTACGTTTTCCAAGTAACAATGGGACTGCTCTGTTTTAGCAATGAATGACACTGTATCATGTTTCTGCCCTCTATATTTTTCGTGAACCATCTTTTGGTTACTTTGCATACAGTTTTTGAAGGTTTTCAACAATAAAGAAACTTCGCGTTTATTACATCACGGTGGAAAAATCCTATTTAAAGGAAATCCTTTTTTTTATGTTGACCGCATTTAAAGTTCAGAAATATTAATTATATTAAGCAAGGAGATATCTACTCAACGTGCAATATGCTTTCTTATGTTATACTTAATATATTGTTTCTCAAATTCTCTTCAGTTCTTGAATGCTTTAATAATACTCTTGATTTATGCGGATTAACATTTCATTAATGATACTGGAAAAATATATACAATGAAAAAATTATAACATCAAGGAAATAAAATTCATCGGGGCATTGACGTTTTACAATATTATAGTGACTTGATTCATTTATTGTGAAAGTCAATATCCATTTAAAATTAGAGGACAAAAATTAAATATCATTAAAGCTCCCTAATAATTTATTTCATCAGGAATAGTAACCACCTTCCTTATGTCATTCTGCCTTCTTGAACACAAAGAAGTTGTGACATCGTCTTGTATGACCTGTTCGCAAGTGAAGAATCTTGCGTTTGTGGCAGGTCGAATGCCTTTTGGTTCCTCATCGCCCTCCTTTCCATTTATTTTCTTCCTCATTCCTCCACGTAGACAGACGAATTCTGAAATGAAACCCAGTCATGCATGCGTTGATTTACAACCGTGCTGCGTTTGTATCTTGCCTAAGCCCTTTTCTCTCAGTTTAATCTTTTAAATCATGTAATATATACGACACGCTATAAAGGAAGAAAATATATCTCCCATGAAAGAATTTCATGTAGTATGTATAAGCTTATTGTTTAACTGTTTCAACATAAAAAAAGACGTGCCTATGTTTGCTAAGGTTCCGAGACGTTCCCGAAAGTGGAGACATGTATCTTCCCGGCCTCGGCATTTATTTTGTATGCTTCAGGAATGAAATATAGCGCGAATTTCAAGACGAACAATAATGTTACGGATGCTGGATCCTAAAAGCATTGGGAAGCCATTTCCCGTTCTAGGGTCTGCTTTCAGAGCATCAGCACGCCAGTTTAAATTGCCAGTGCAGCGTCATTTTTGCTCCCGTTCCAGGCGCTTACGAGCGACGCGGAACGGTTCTTGAACAGAGTTACAACACCAAAACTGTTTTATCATAAACGATTCGAATACGGTTTCGCTCAATAAATTAGCGTATTTACTTTCGGCCCGCCCCGCAACAAAGGCGAGGAAGCGCAGGGCGCTAACAACGGACCGCAACACCACGCCACAACACTGAATGACGACTATATAACCGGTCTATCAATCACAATTTAGGCATTCAGCGCAAAGTGCCGCGAACGTTTACGTCCGAACAGGATCACGGGCTTAACGACGGCCATTATGACGCGCGCGCACGCACGCACGGAGACGCGAAGAAAAAAGCTGCGCAGCGCCGCGCGCAGATAACCGAGGAGGGGGGGGGTCCCCGATCCTCCATAAATCGCCCCCTTCCTTCGCACATCCCCGCCTACCGCCCGCTGCCCATGCTGCGCTCTCCCAACACAATGTTACAGAGCTCTACGGAGTTATAAATATTTATGCAAAGGTTTAGCGCTGTAAATTAACAGTGCGTTATTAATAAATAATATCAATTAGTTGTTTCTTTCACTTCGTCTCTTACTATTTAATCTGTAAAGAAATGAAGGCACTGAACGTTTTAACATGTGACGATACATTTTCTCGTACAGTAATGGAGAAACAAATTTCGCTCCATTGCATATAATTCAATCTACCGAGCAATTTCAAATTCTACATAGAAAGTTTTATTGTAATATGGTTGCGGTACTTTTTTTTGCCGTATTGGATATGAATATTTACATTGTGAGGAACTCAAGTATGTAATGGATCCACGCTCTACTATCTCACATGACCTCTCTCATAGATTATTCTAGGATATTTTAAGGTAAAACGTAAACTGTAAAACAATTTCTTCTGCCACCGCGGACTCACATGTAAGAAACTGTTTTCGCTACGACTCTCCAAATGTTCAATTTAATTATACAAGTATTAATTACAATATATACTAAATAAAGCCTCTAAATTTCTTTTTAAATGTGAATATAATTAGCATCTGCATCTTCTAAACACTTCGATAATTTGTAAATCGTTTTTCAAATATGTTGTCTTCTCAAGTAAACAAACATTATACAACTAAAATCATTAGTTCTGAGAATTTTTGAATTCAAACTCATTAATATTACACGGCATAATCGAATATGATATAATGCGACCAATAGGTGATTCGATTCGTAAATTTTATTACTTACCTAGTACTATATAAAGCGACAAAAATAATCTACAATTCGAGCGATGACAATTAGGTACAGAAAAGTCTCCCCAATTTGAATTTTCGTTTAGTGATGGCTGTGTGGTCCTCCCGGTTTAGTTCATTGGTCAGTGTGCTCGCTTTCCATGATGGGATCCCGGTTTCGATTCCCGGTCGAGGCAAAATTATAATGTGCTTTGTTTTTGCAATGTCTCGTGTATGTTGCTGTGTGACTACGAGACAACTCACTTGTTAGGTTGAGAAGACCAGAATACGGCGTGGGGATGCTTTCATGCTAACCACACGTACCCCTTTAATCCATGGCCACGAGTACAGACAAGTACAGACAGATTGCTGTGTGATTGGCGGGTGACAAAGAAGTTCATAGGCGACATACAAGATGGAACAGAGAATGTTGGTAAACATGGACCACCTGAAAAATTGAGAAGTCTGGGTGATTAATTCTTCGGCGTGCATCGTAGAGTACAGTTCTGGACAGCGTCAGACCATAATCTTTTGACCCATTTAAACATTCTTTCCTAGAAAATATTTGATTTCTGATACTGGAGACAGATTGACACAAAGATGGAAGGCAGATCGAGACGAGGAAAGACGGAGTAGATGCAGAACGTATTTACAAACTTGTTCACGATATATGGATTGTGAGATTAGTGTGGCTATGTTGAAATATAGTTTTAAGATATACTATGTTTACTTGATTTTTAGCATAATCCATTGCACGCTTTGCTACATAAATTTTATATTTTATGTATTGATCCAAAATCCAATAATTTCCTGAACAACTGACTGTCATTTCCCTTTTTCGTCGATATATGAATGGTATTGAGAAAATAACTTTCTCGGTAGCAGATATACGCTTCTTCTCTTAATATAGTACTTAAAACCCCTGAGTTCGTGAACTGCAGGTTGCCTACCCCGACGCCTGTCATACCGGCAAAGTACCACTACATCGTCAAAAACCTTCATCCACATTGCACTCCCATATCAACATGACTTGTCCATCACGTATATTTATACACAAAGGTCCCTCTTGGATAGCACATTCACATTCAAACAATACAGAAGAGACGGTAACAATGGAGCATTGGGTGCAAAAGATTGGCTGCAATGTTCTCAATGCCTAGTTGAATGAGACCCTGCGTACAAAATGGTATTGATGCTTATAATATGCCTATTGCATTTTGTGTCAATAAAAATACAATAAAACTCTTATCTAAGCAATTAATTCTCGATTCATTTTTGAACTCTTCTCCAAACTTTTCATATTATAACTGCAACAAATAGATCGCTAACGTCGAACTAAATGTTCTTGATTGTCAACCTTATGAAGTCGTCGAAAACTATTATACCTAATATTAAGTACCATACCTGAATATGCGCGCCGCTAAAAAAGACTTAACGTCATGTTTACGTCGTACCGATCACTATCGTAGCTACTCCGTACCATGGCACGTGAAATATCTACGGCGCGAATATTTTCGTTTAACTTCCATATGATGCAAGTCGTTTCACAATTTCATTTCCCCTCTCGATTGCCAGGCAATTTCGACGTTTATTTGTCGTACAAACACTATGTATCCATCCAGCGGAAAAAGCCGCAACGAAAATTCTCATCGGGACTGTTTTAGAGGAACCCAGTGGCTAGGAAAACAAAGCGGAACACATGATTCCAGATGTCTAAAATAGCTGTTGCCGGCAAATGTAAGCGTTTCACTAGCAGCAGAAGGAGCTGCTGCTGCTGCTATTGTTGATAATGCATGCGAATGTTGACGTTCACATGAAGGACACTGTTAGTCCCATAGGGTCTCGTTAAACCTACAAACGCGACTTTTGTCACACGACGCAACTAGTGCCGAGCCTCACCCACATCCCCTCACTCCCTATTTATAAAATTCTAGTTGCCTTCATTGTGTGAATAGCTAGTAAAACACACGTATCGTTGTCCGCGTGTCTACTTTCGGTATACGCTATTTTAACACGTGTCGTCCAGTAGCCTTTGTCGTTACATCAGTGATATTTGTGGCGCTACATTGGCTAATAGTATGAATAATAAATACAAACTACTTGTCTTGTGGCATTTAAGTTTTGTTTTGAACATAGAGCAATCATAATGGGATGATGGCGATATTAACAAAAGTAACAATACTTTTAGTTCTAAAAGCCATGTGTGGATAGCCCAGTGTCTGCTGTGAGAGTCAAGTAATTTAGAAATCTTTAAAGTGTATTTTGTTACTCCGTATCTTACCATGTGTGGATAGCCCAGTGCCTGCTGCGAGAGTCAAGTAATTTAGAAATCTTTAAAGTATATTTTGTTACTCCGTATCTTACCATGTGTGGCTAGCCCAGTGTCTGCTATGAGAGTCAAGTAATTTAGAAATCTTTAAAGTATATTTTGTTACTCCGTAACATACCATGTGTGGATATCCCAGTGCTTGCTGAGAGAGTCAAGTAATTTAGAAATCTTTAAAGTGTATTTTGTTACTCCGTATCTTACCATGTGTGGCTAGCCCACTGTCTGCTGTGAGAGTCAACTAATTTAGAAATCGTTAAATTGTATTTTGTTACTGCGTATCTTACATGTTCAATCGACTAAATTCAGTGTTTTATTGTAAAAATGAGTTTTTGTTAATTTTCACCGAAAGTAGCCTGTGACACTACGTCTTTATAACAATGCTTGATGCAGGTCGCCTTTGTAATCTAGAATTAAAGGGCGATGTTGCGGAGCCCCTTGCTGACTGCATAAACGCGGAGTAACTGCGCGAGGTATAGCTGTGCTCCGCTCCGCTTCGGCCAGACCGTCCGATAGAATTCATGTTAGTGGATGATCGCCCGCACACTGGTCTGCTCGGGCGTAAAGACCCATTCCCAATGCAAACATAAACATAAGCATGGCGTTAACATAAAAGTTAGGACTACGTCCATAAGCGGACTCATTCACAATGAGTTCGAATAAGCATAACACGTAAGACGGTAACTTAACAGCTTGCAAACTTCAGACTTTTGTGCTTATGCTTATGTCCAAAATAAGAAATGAACCAATCACAGTAGTACGTTAACTCAAAATTGAGTATCGAAAAACGTTCATAGACGAACTAACACGATCGATGGCAAGAGGCCCCGTCATGGACACAGTCGTTATCTCGAAAGAGATTCTCGCATCCAACCAATAGTAAACTAGAATGTCTCACAGCCAATAGAAACTCTTATTTTGCTTACGTTTATGTTCGTCATAGTGAATAATTCAGTCTATCACTTATGTTAATGTTTACCTCATTGTTTATGCTTATGTTTGTGTTTACGTTGTGAATGAGTCTTTAGAGTTTGAGTTTGTATTGATTCCGAGCGCGGGGACTACTTACGCCATTAGTACCATAAGTGTGGTAGCTGTTAGGTTGCCGCATTTCTTCCCTGCTCGAACGTGAGACCGGCATAGGTGTCTCAGGACAATAAATGATGCCACTGTAGTGTCTTCGACCAGAAGTTCTTAGGGGTCGAGACCCAACTGCGGAAGGATTTTCGACACAAGATAGCTAGGTCAAATTCAACCGCTGTCTTCCCTCTCTCCCGCCTCCCCACACCCACATTTTGCCTCGCCCTCAATGTCCTCGCTGCCTGTTATCGGTGGCTCAGGGCATTAACTGATGTCATTGCAGTGCCTCTGATAGGGAGGTCCTAGGTTCCAGAGCCGACGGTGGCAGGATTTTCAACACTAGTTACGGAGCTAGACTGAGTTCAGCTACTGTCTGGAAGAGAATTTTAGCGGCCTTCTGCTCTGATCGGTAGTTTACCGCGGTCAACATCAGGCGAATACCGGAGTAGTAGCGTAACAACGGGCTACGGACCGCGTGCGATCTTTCCTGCCTCTTCTACGTACCTACCTTTCGTCACCCCTTCCTTACACACACACGCACATGAAAGGAGACCGGTCGGGAACTTAGGGCTTGTCCTGGCTGGGGCGGTGCGCTGGTGGGAAATACTTAGTAGTTGGGGAAAACCCCACTATCCGACGGTAGGTCGGCGCCGGATCTCATCATCCAGCTGGGGTAAAGATAACCGCCACCTCGTGATGAAAATCCATGCACTACACTTACGGTATGTCAGCTGTTGACGTGCTTGGAATCACCAATCAATCAATTTCTTCCTCTTATCGGCTCTTGTCTGACGTCTTTTCTTTACCCCGCTCCCAGCCAATGCCTAACGCCGCAATCTCACTCCTCGATTCCTTCCCCCCACTCCCCCCCCCGCCGGTTCTTGCTTGCGTCCGCGAACGCTCTCCCACCACCAGTCCGTTCCCACCCCGTCACCGCGGATCGAATACGCCGTGTTCGGCGATGGCTCGACAGCGCGCGACACCGCAAGCAGGACGCTGGAATATCGGACCATCGGTTGAGTAATTATGATAATTACTCATCAATGTTTAATCATTGCCACGCTACGTTTGGTACTCTGAGGTCAATTACACACTTGGGTGGAAAAGGTGTCAGTTTTTAACGTGAATTCTAATTAGGAGGAAAATCCGATTATCTTGTGCAAATCGAACTTTTTTTATTGGGTTAACAATGAACATTTCACCTCTTTTTCACCCCCCTTTGCACCGACAGCCAATGTCGTCTGAAGTTTTAGTTTCCAACTAGTTAAATCAACCAGTTTGAGTAGGTTTCTCAAGAATTATTAAACTATGGAGCTTCCTCTTCAATTACAACAAAATATAAAACTACTTAATACGTTGCCAACACACAAATATTGATTAAGTATTGACAAATCAACCAAGTATGTAATAATTTACAATGCACTATAAACAACAAAAAATATTACAAATATATATCGCTATAAACTAAGTTTATGATTTTAATATGTCAGCACCCACACAATGATGCTATTTTCTTTCCTCTTTTTGAAACAATCACTTGTTTACACGTGAATGTTCTTCTCGTGAGATGTAAAATATATTAACGTGATTTCTTTTATAATGAAAAAAATATGGATGGTTATTTTGTTATAAAAAATTCAAATATTAATTTTGTCAAATATTTAATTGTATTTTATTAAGGAATTAAATGTTCTACGGTACAACAGGTATTATTATTTTTATCTTATCTTACACCTTACAATATAATTCAAGTATATTTTAAACGACGATTTTCTTTCATAAAGATTATTCTATTTTGATGTAACTGGAAACAATTCAACGTATATTTGATCAAATAAATTAAATATCTTAGAGTGTTATGAGGCAATTTAACAACAAGAAGTATTTTTTAAATAAAATTGCAATTACTTTTATAGTTTGAAATAAATTCTTATGAAAATGTATTAATCATCAACTGATTTGCTTTAATTAATAATAAATGAACCTCTAGGCAATGAATGAAATTATGCGACTAATGTATTTCAAAGTTTAAATGTGTACCATCCCCGCTATGAATTAGTACCTGGTTCTATCAATTAGCGAATTCCCACTCGTGTGTTCAGTGTGTACTTAAGCGACAATTGTGACTATAAACAAAAGTAACACGCCCATAATTCTGAATGCGATTGTCGATAGAATTGGTATTTACTCTGACAAAACCGCCTACGCTGTGGCAATCAAATTCGTATCGCTAAAAATCATAAGCAAACTGTTGACATTCGCATGCGAGATTAACAAATGATTTTCAACGGTCAACTAAAAATCCAACCAAAACGGATGCGTCCTTCGTCTCTTTATACCACATTAACTCGAAATGCCGTACAATCAGCCATGACATTTTAATTAATATAAACAAAACGATCCATGTTTTCTTTTGCATTTAAATTACTCTTCATGAATAAACCAAGAAGGCTAAAGAGTATAAAATGGACATCTGAGAAAAAAGTATCAGGACTCTAGGCCGAAGCAAATATTTTGGCTGTCTTGTGGGGAAGGGAAAAGAAAACAGGTCGTGTTATGAAAGAAGCCGAGATCTTATTAAACAGACATGGGCAGCGTTCCCTAGAAAGCGGATTTCCTTTTAGCATTTAAACTCTTCCACTAATCCAAGAAAAAGGCTCCCTACAACCACAAGCATCTGAGAGCGGAGCCTACTATTCTGCGTTCTCCACAAGGTACAATTTTTCTTTTAAGACCAACCTTCCAAAAAGTTTCCTCTCGAGCCGATCAATTCCTTTCATTCATCTTTCGCCAATGCATACGTTCCATTTGATGCTCGAATGTTTCCGAAAAGAGCTTTGTGATCCGTCGCTCTCCATCTCTCTCCTTTTTCATTTCCGAAATTAATCCCAACAAAAACCCATGCCGCCCCTGGGAACTGGGAGAGGATGACCAATTTATCCTTGACACAGTATCAAAAGATAATGTTGTACGTGAAATATTGAACCTGTGAATGAGATATCTCTGCTACTGCGAAAGGTCCTTCATGGCTAATGTTTGCCTAGGGCCCGGTAATATCGTGGCTGTTCGTAATCGGATTGGCAGACCTGTGGGAGCGGAAGCGGGATTTTGCTGAGGTCTTGCCTGAAGATTGAGGGATGGAAAACTGCAGGAAAGAGGTTCCAGGGCAGCTGTTTGATAAGTGAAAATGTGCAATATCTATCAATGTGAGATATCTATCATTTCCTGGAAGTTTGATTTGCAACACACAGGCTAGTGATATATTTGCAGACGGAGAAGTTTAGTGTTAAAAATATTGTTTATACAAAATGATTGCAGACAACGCGTATGAACGCTGGATATGAGTCTACCAGAAAAAATATTTAAATTGATGTTTAAATTCTTGTATCAATAACCACATAAATTTCACACGAATATTATATACATAAATGAAGGACAAATACAAAATATATGAGAAAAATATTAAAATATTATTAATGTTACTACCACATTATTAAAAACACGCCTATCGATAGACGAATTTCTAAATCACTCGTAAAGGATAAAATATAGTTCCTAAATAAATAATATAAATTTAATTTCATTAATAATAATCAAATATGTTATCTCTTGTTTGTGAATAGTTTGACACTGGTCCAAACAAAACTTTTCTAATCCATGAAGATATAAGAACTATTGATATTTTAATAAATAATGTTAAATCTTGTTTTATTATCCTTTCAATTTAAAAATACTAAAATTTTGCATTATTTTAAATATATGAAAACGTATTTTATACGTACAAATACCTACTACAACTTAACATTAATCGATTTTCGAAAAATGAAATCTGAACAAAGGATGACAGTTATTTGAGTTTTTTGATGCTGGTGGAAATTAAAGACCAGTGCAGAATTTTAATGAGACGTGTTCGTATGCTCGCTAATTTGAAAGAGCAAAAACCTTTGTGCGTATACAAAAAAACAATTTACCAAAAGAAACTAACATAATTTCGAAACTGATATACGATCGTCAATTGTGAATGTTAATTTGTGAATTCTTGCCAGTATCAATCGATATTCTCGTACATATTTTCGTTTATCATCCGAAAAGAGAGAAAAAAGGCTTGGGAGAGGCACCTTAAATTCCACCTCCATTTATGAATTTTTTCGATTCAATATTATAGTTTGACATCTTTAACTGTCCTTCTTTACTTCTACTTTCTCTTCTTTATTTACATCCCTATAATCAGTGTTATGACATTAGGTAAGGGGTTTCCTATACCTATTTGATTATAGTGTTCGTTGATGGAATATTACTATGACTATCTTTAGTTCGACGGAAGGGACCCTTCTTTATCCCCTAGGAACTTTTTATTCTGGAACGTTTCTGGAAGTAGCATATGAGAAAACTTTGAACAGCATCAACCGTAACAATAAAAGCATGAAGAATAGACTATCAATTACATCTAGTATGGCAACGAAAGGATTTTATAATATTTTCTCGTCATTTATGTATTTTCTTTTGCAAAAAGAAATAATATTGATAATAGTTATTGACATTATTGACATTTAATTTTCGTTATTTGAGGCACTTTGTTTAAAGATTATCTTGAAATGTATATTTTGGAGGCATTTTAAATTTGATTGGTTGTAGTATAATTTTATTTATTATTTTTATTTTATTTTATTTTATAATAAATAAAAGTAGTATAATTTTATATGAGAATACTTCTATCGTTTAATTATGTAAAATAAGTTTGAACGAATGGAATTTATATTTTGAAGTAAATTCGCACAATGTGCGCACGTTAGCAAATGCCGTAGCGTCGCCACAAATACGTGAGTCAGAGGCCTTCCTACATAAACATCATTTACTGGTAACATTCCTAAACCATTTTCTATTCACTCTTGTCAAATTTCTTTGAACAGAGTCCATTTCAACAGAAACCAAGATAATGCCAGTTGTTTATTGTATTTTTCTGAACAAGTACGAGGTGTATTCGAAACAAACGACTCACTAAGTATGTTTTTCATTCAATAAATACGCCTATCCCGTAGGCCACAGGAATATAAGAAATATTTTTCATACATCTATTACTCAGATTGGATCACTCAGAACTAATTACTCAATTACAAGTTATTACATTCTCATTTTTATATTATAGAAGAACACTTCAAAATGCGTTTGGTTCGCTTAGCACAGTCGTACTTGAAGAGCACGTATCAGTTGGCGGAATGCCTATTAATTGAGATGCAATACAGATAATATGTTATTTCTGGATGCATCCACGCTTTTGTCTACTTTTCTACCCTTCATATCAAGTTGATTTCCAAATGAACCACTCACACTAATGACAGCAGTATATTGAACCCATATCAGATTTCGTACACATCAGGAAGAAAACAAAATACTTAAAATATATTTACAAAATAATTCTAAATAGAAACAAGTATTGCTTGAGAAATATTTCTCAGCGGAATATATCCAGCATTAAATGAGCCAATGGCGCCCGACTGGTGGCACGTTCTTGAATGAAGGCTTCATCTGAAATATTCTGCGCCCTCGCATACAAAAATCTGAATCTGCACTCACCTGGCTCTGCTTCTCTCAGAGCTTCACCTTCATTCTTTTCTCCCCCTCTGTCGCACTGTCACTGCATGTGGCTTCATCTGTTTCTGCATCCACGCATTCTACCTGAAGCAAATAAATTTTACTTCTAAATAATCGAAAATTAAATGAAGATTTTCACTAAGAGAATTTTGAGAATAAAATATTGTATTAAGAGAGATCGAATTTATTATTAAACTCATTACAGTGGTGATGCTTAATATTATTATCAATTATATTGTTCAATTTATTTAACACAAGATTTTGTATAAAACCCATAAAAACGTACGTGCATTTAATTAGTACTTGAATCTTCAACTAATTGGATAATCTAATTATTTATCTTCCATAACAACTATGTGTATTTTTAATGTGATCCCATTAGAATATTACAAACATGTTTCGGAGGTTTTTAAACGGATTATACAATTCATTAAGATTAGACAATTAGATAACGGATCATACAAGATTACACCACCATTACATCTTTCGCCTTCACATTCTCGAGCGATCGCTCATGCCAGAGCGAGAGTACTTTGCAGCGCCATCGCATCGTCCCCACGGCATCTGCCCCAGCAGCGCCCTCGAGTCGCGACAGTCGACGCGCCCAGCGAGCCACGCCTCCCGCTCGCTCATATTTATTCATTGGAGGCGGCGCGCACGCGGTGGCGGTCGCTCCCACTGACCCTCTCCCCCCTCCACAGCCACGCCCCCTCACCGGGCACACACCCTCGTGCTGACCTGCTCCACTTTGGCACGCTACACACTCACCGCCATTCAGCACAAACTGGAGGAATGGAGGAAGGGAGGAGAAGGAAAGAGAATTTCTAGTATGGACTCCATACCTACCCACCGCCATTCAGCTCAAACTGAAGAAATAGAGGAAGGGAGGAGAAGGAAAAAAGAATTTTCAGGGATTGACTCCGTACACACCCACCGCCATTCACCATAAACTGAAGAAATAGAGGAAGGGAGGAGAAGGAAAAAGAATTGCCAGTGATGGACTCCATACACACCCACTGCCATTCAACACAAACTGGATAAACGGAGGAAGGAAGAAGAAGGAAAAAGAATTTTCAGGGATGGACTCCATACACACCCACCGCCATTCAGTTGATTGATTGTTTTTTTCGTGTTTCCGGGCGCGTCAACTACTTCGGTCATTAGTCCCGTTAGTGTAGTGCGTGTTTTTTTTCTCGGGAGATGGTGGTGATCTTCCCCCACCGGATGGCGAGATCCGGCGCCGACCTACCGTCGGCTAGTGGGGTTTCCCCCTAACCAGGACTCCCCCACCAACGGGTCACCGCCCCAGTCGGGACAAGCTCTAAGTTCCCGACCAGTCTCCCGGAATATGTGGTAGTGTAGTGCATGTTAGTGTAAGTGTGTGTATAAGGGGAGAGAATAGGACAAGGAAGAGGAAGGACAGGTCGCGCGCGGTCCGTGGCCCGTTTGGTAGGGTACTGCTCCGGCATTCGCCTGGTGTTGATCGGAGAAACCACGGAAAACTACCGATCAAAGCAGCCGGCCGCTAGAATTATCCTCCAGACAGCAGCTGAATTCGACCTAGCTGAAAAGCTAGTGTCGAAAATCCTGCCGCCGTCAGGACTCGAACCTAGGACCTCCCGGTTAGAGGCACTGCAGTGACATCAGTTGATGCACTGAGCTACTCCGCCATTCAGCACAAACTGGAGAAATACAGGAAGGGAGGAGAAGGAAAAAGAATTTCCAGTGATGGTCTCTATACATACCCTCCGCCATTTACCACGAACTGAAGAATTAGAGGGAGGCAGGAGAAGGAAAAAGAATTTCCCGTGATGGAGTGGATCAGGTGGACACGTACATGACAGCTGAGGAACGTTTCGTGTTTTGTTTTGGATAATAATTCATGTGAAACTTTCACCAGACCTTTACGTTCTTACGTTTATTTTCTTTTATAATTTCGTGAAATAAGGCTAGTGAGGATCAAATAAGTAAATTATAATCATTCTCTTACATTTCCAACCAGATAGGTCACGGAAGGAGAGTGATAAGACAGTTAAACTCTCTTCTCTGAGGCACAAACATCACATAACGGAAGAAGGCTCATAACTTTAAGAACATCGTACAGAGCATAAATACCTACGGAGCTCAAACATGGAAATTGAACAAAAGGGATAAATGTAGGTTGGTGGCCCTTGGAATAGACTACTGGAGGTGCTGCCGGGTGTCCAGGTTGTATCATATTAGAAATGAAACAATAAGACAAATGATGAACGTGGAGAGCAGCATCTTGGGTTCAATTGGAACAAAACGATTGAACTGGTATGGAAATCTCCAATGTATTGGAAGCAATAAGTGGCCTAAGAAGATCTGGACATGGACACCTCCAGAGTGAAAGGAGCGTAAAAGACCACCAAGAAGTTGGAGAAAGGACATCCAAGAAGAAATGGAGGCAAGAAACCTCAACGATGGAGACTGGGAAGATCGGAAGAGGTGGAAACTGAGAAGCGAGAAGCAGCGCCAGCCGTAAAAAAACTCGCAGCTTATATATGTACTCATTCTTTAATCCTGCCTCTATTTCCCTATTAGCTAATTTAATCACTTTGTTTCTATTTGGGCAAATTGATCTTCTCGACGCCAACAGTTTTATTTTTGTTTTTTCTACTTTGAATGCCATTAATTCCTAAAACTCCCTACTACTTGTTTCCCCATACATCTTTCGTCTATATATTTTTATTTGAGATATTTTATTAGTTTTCACTCATTTTTTTCCTTTGCACTATTACGCTTACTTTTCTTTATGTCATATACTTATTTCTTACAACAAGCATAGTTGCCATTCCTTGTTTATTTTTCGTAGATTCGTGTTTCTCTCTCATCGCGTTTCAGCACGTCTATTTTGCTTTCAAATACACCGAGGCAGTCACTTCAATTTTTACAGCGACATAGTGTGTTTCTTCACGTGCACCAACCCAAGCTTCTTTTTACTGACCACTCGCTGTTACGCCCACATTTTGCCTCGCCCTTCCACAATTTGCTACGAGGCAGGCGGTGCCGAGGCGCAGCTTCTATTCCTTTCGTTTAGTTGCGCTCTCTCCCTCAAAGGTTCGCT